>ONZH01027266.1:0-109317 GCA_900303285.1 Rhinella marina
CAAAAAACAAACATATGTACACATAAACAAAATGGTAGGAAGGGGTGCACGGCGGCAACCCAAAAATAACCAGTTGTCCTACCACTTTCAGAGGGTTGGTTCGTCAGGTCCGAGGATACAGGAACGCCAGAGGAGCAGGAACAGTCAGTCCTACGTCGCCCTCCTATTTAAGATAGTTCCCCGGGAACCGGACAATAGGGTAATGGGCCTCTGACCCTATTGATGCCCTACGGGGGGTGCTATCCTGGCCCTAAATGGCCTAAACACGGAGCACCCGCCCCGATAGGAGCGACCCCGTCCGGAACCTTTCCCTGGGTAATACACCCTATAGCAGCCCTGTTCCTAATGCTACCCGCCAGTCCCTACATGCACGTTTCGTGTCAACCACTCATCAGGGGAATAGACGGCAAGTCAGCTACGCGGAGTCCAGTACAGGGGAAATACATTAGACTGACAAAGAGGCTAGAGATAATACTGCATCTAAGTCGAAAACGGGCGGGCTGCTGCTACACAGGCATGATGAATCACCTGTAGATAGCAGCATGCCGCTCCAGTTTAAATCTCCTCGTCTGGATGATAGAGAGGCTTGATTCTTTGGGACGCAGTGACGTCCGGTATGACGTCATTACGTCAAGCACCGCCGCAGCGCATATGCGCGGTGCGGTCAGCTGATGTCGCCATGGCAACCAGGACGCTATTTGCCGGCGATTCAGTGACCAAGTAAGAAGTAGCGCCTGCGCGATCGCAAGCGCTACATTACAGGTATTTGAGGCAGGTTTGGGCTTCATGGACAATTATTATAACCAAGTACCTATCTTGAAAGAAGTGGATATATCATATCCACATCACAGGTGTTGTTTTTATTTTACAGAGACCACAAATGACTTGGAGGCCATTCAATAGAGTATTTAAACAGAGGAAAATGTCCGCTAAAATAATATATTAATCCTTTCAGTCAATCAATAAACAAAAAGGACCCTAGATTACATGGGTCCCTCAACAAATAAGAGATGCCAGAATTATGATCAGAATAGTCATAACAACCCACAAGATTATAGTACAGGTCGCAGATGGTCCCCCTTGATTTCTTTTACTATTCGCAATACCAAAGGGAGAGGAACCTGTATCTATATGCTGGAGTCGATTGATGCGCTGGAGGCTAGGGGAGTCAGTTGGTGTACTGAAGGATAAGGGGTCTTTTCTTAGGTCAAAGATACCCCCCCCCCCCTTTTTTTTTCTCCCCTTTTGGGAACGTCCAGCACATCAACCGAGCCCAAATGAAAGTATTCATATGAAGCAGCTGAAGTTTAGTTGCTCATTCAAGCCTCCTGGGGATACTGTCTTAAGGAGGAAAATCCAACGAGTTTCACGTTGCAACAGGATTCGATCCCAATCCCCACCCCGTGTGGGTGGTTTAACCATCTCAATCCCTATAGCTTTTATGGATCTGGGATTAGATTGGTGGTGTTCAAGCACATGTCTAGCTATCGCTGTATCTCGCCTATTTGCGATGTCACCCAGGTGCTCAGCAATGCGCCGACGTAGTTCGCGTCTGGTTTTCCCTACGTATTCTAAACCGCACTCACACGTGATCTTATATATAACGCCTTGGGTGCGACAGCTAATGAATCCCTTGATTTCAAAAGTTCTTTGTAAATTATTACTAAAGAAAGTCCTGCTACTCTGAACGGTACTACAGGCCACACATCCACTACATCTGTAACACCCCCTAGGTTCACGATCTAACCAGGTTCCCTTTGGTTGAACCGGGATGTAGTGGCTCTGTACTAGTTGATCGCGCAGGCTGTTCCCTCTCCTGAAGGTTATCTGGGGATAGTCGTGAATGACTTCCCGGATATCTGAGTCCATCAGGAGGATGGGCCAATGTTTGTTAAGTATCCCTCTCACTTCATTTGCTGCACCATCAAATGTGGAAATCAGTCTGACTTTCCTTTCATTTTCAATCTTAGTCTTAGGGATGAGAAGCTCAGTGCGATTGGTTGCAAGGGCTGCTTGATATGCTGGTCGTAATACCTGGTCAGGGTAGCCTCTTGCCTGGAATCTATCCCTAAGATCTTTGGCTTGGTCAAAGAACTCCCTCCTATCTGAGCAGTTGCGCCTAAGTCGCAAATATTGTCCACGAGGGATCCCTTTTTTAAGGGGTCTCGGGTGGCTACTGCTCCAATGGAGGAGGGAGTTTGTGGAGGTAGGCTTTCTAAAGACAGTAGTCATCAAGTCTCCATTTGCCACCTTGGAAATCTGTATATCCAAAAAAGGCAATTGAGTAGTATTCATATCAAAAGTGAATTTGAGCCCGATAGGATTAATATTCAATCTTTTAACAAATTCACCGAAAGCCTGTTGTGTGTCATTCCAGATGATAAAAATGTCGTCTATGTACCGGGCCCAGAGAGAAATGGGCCCGGCACATATCGGCAAGGGGTCATCAAATACCATAGTTGCTTCCCACCAGCCCAGGAGCAAATTTGCGTAGGTTGGCGCACAAGAGCAGCCCATGGCTGTGCCCCTGAGCTGGTGGTAGAGTTTCCCATTAAAGAGAAAGAAGTTGTGAGTTAGCAGGAATCTAAGTAGATTGAGGACAAGGTTATTATGATCACGGTATTGGACTCCTCTCATACTAAGGTAATATTCAACTGCTTTAAGGCCAAATTCATGAGGGATGGAGGAGTATAGTGCTTCTACATCTATACTACATAGGATTGATCCTGCATCAATACTGACCCCTTCGAGTCTCTTTAATAAATCCATTGTGTCTCTTGTGTGAGATGGTAATGACAGAACAAACGGCATGAGGATTTTGTCTATATATATCCCCAGATTCTGGCACAGGCTACCTATGCCTGACACTATAGGTCTCCCCTTTAGGGGGATAGTGCCTTTATGTATTTTAGGAAGGCTATAAAAGGTAGCTGTGACCGGGAATCTGGGGTATAAAAACTCGTATTCCTCTTTAGAAATTAGATTATTACAAAGGGCCTCAGACAAGATATCCTTTAATTCACTCAGATAACTTTCAGTTGGATTAAAGGAAAGAGTCGAGTAATTAGTTTTGTCATTTAGAATGCTATTACACATTTTTTTATAGTCTAGAGAATTCATGATGACCACGTTTCCCCCTTTATCTGAGGGTTTAATAATTATTGATTGATCATCCCGCAGGGAGGAAATAGCCATCTTCTCTTCTCTTGTACAGTTCGAAATCATTGATTTAGGTGTGAGGTTAGAGAGGTCAGTTGTCACCAGCTGAAGAAAGATATCCAAGCATGATATGTCTCCCTGTGGGGGCATGCGTGAACTCTTGTTATGTAATGATGTAAAGGGGCCCATTCCCTCACCTTGTTTATCCTCCTCACTAATGCTATGTAACATTCTCACATCTGCCAGTAAGTCATCTGGAATGCCAAGCTCAAGGCATTGTCGTCTGTCCTTATTTTTGAAGAACTTATGCCATCTCAGTTTTCGTAAAAAGAGATGTAAGTCCTTGATCCATGTGAATTGGTCAAAACGTCGAGTTGGGACAAACGACAGGCCTAAGGCATAAGTTCTTCAAAAATAAGGACAGACGACAATGCCTTGAGCTTGGCATTCCAGATGACTTACTGGCAGATGTGAGAATGTTACATAGCATTAGTGAGGAGGATAAACAAGGTGAGGGAATGGGCCCCTTTACATCATTACATAACAAGAGTTCACGCATGCCCCCACAGGGAGACATATCATGCTTGGATATCTTTCTTCAGCTGGTGACAACTGACCTCTCTAACCTCACACCTAAATCAATGATTTCGAACTGTACAAGAGAAGAGAAGATGGCTATTTCCTCCCTGCGGGATGATCAATCAATAATTATTAAACCCTCAGATAAAGGGGGAAACGTGGTCATCATGAATTCTCTAGACTATAAAAAAATGTGTAATAGCATTCTAAATGACAAAACTAATTACTCGACTCTTTCCTTTAATCCAACTGAAAGTTATCTGAGTGAATTAAAGGATATCTTGTCTGAGGCCCTTTGTAATAATCTAATTTCTAAAGAGGAATACGAGTTTTTATACCCCAGATTCCCGGTCACAGCTACCTTTTATAGCCTTCCTAAAATACATAAAGGCACTATCCCCCTAAAGGGGAGACCTTTAGTGTCAGGCATAGGTAGCCTGTGCTAGAATCTGGTGATATATATAGACAAAATCCTCATGCCGTTTGTTCTGTCATTACCATCTCACACAAGAGACACAATGGATTTATTAAAGAGACTCGAAGGGGTCAGTATTGATGCAGGATCAATCCTATGTAGTATAGATGTAGAAGCACTATACTCCTCCATCCCTCATGAATTTGGCCTTAAAGCAGTTGAATATTACCTTAGTATGAGAGGAGTCCAATACCGTGATCATAATAACCTTGTCCTCAATCTACTTAGATTCCTGCTAACTCACAACTTCTTTCTCTTTAATGGGAAACTCTACCACCAGCTCAGGGGCACAGCCATGGGCTGCTCTTGTGCGCCAACCTACGCAAATTTGCTCCTGGGCTGGTGGGAAGCAACTATGGTATTTGATGACCCCTTGCCGATATGTGCCGGGCCCATTTCTCTCTGGGCCCGGTACATAGACGACATTTTTATCATCTGGAATGATACACAACAGGCTTTCGGTGAATTTGTTAAAAGATTGAATATTAATCCTATCGGGCTCAAATTCACTTTTGATATGAATACTACTCAATTGCCTTTTTTGGATATACAGATTTCCAAGGTGGCAAATGGAGACTTGATGACTACTGTCTTTAGAAAGCCTACCTCCACAAACTCCCTCCTCCATTGGAGCAGTAGCCACCCGAGACCCCTTAAAAAAGGGATCCCTCGTGGACAATATTTGCGACTTAGGCGCAACTGCTCAGATAGGAGGGAGTTCTTTGACCAAGCCAAAGATCTTAGGGATAGATTCCAGGCAAGAGGCTACCCTGACCAGGTATTATGACCAGCATATCAAGCAGCCCTTGCAACCAATCGCACTGAGCTTCTCATCCCTAAGACTAAGATTGAAAATGAAAGGAAAGTCAGACTGATTTCCACATTTGATGGTGCAGCAAATGAAGTGAGAGGGATACTTAACAAACATTGGCCCATCCTCCTGATGGACTCAGATATCCGGGAAGTCATTCACGACTATCCCCAGATAACCTTCAGGAGAGGGAACAGCCTGCGCGATCAACTAGTACAGAGCCACTACGTCCCGGTTCAACCAAAGGGAACCTGGTTAGATCGTGAACCTAGGGGGTGTTACAGATGTAGTGGATGTGTGGCCTGTAGTACCGTTCAGAGTAGCAGGACTTTCTTTAGTAATAATTTACAAAGAACTTTTGAAATCAAGGGATTCATTAGCTGTCGCACCCAAGGCGTTATATATAAGATCACGTGTGAGTGCGGTTTAGAATACGTAGGGAAAACCAGACGCGAACTACGTCGGCGCATTGCTGAGCACCTGGGTGACATCGCAAATAGGCGAGATACAGCGATAGCTAGACATGTGCTTGAACACCACCAATCTAATCCCAGATCCATAAAAGCTATAGGGATTGAGATGGTTAAACCACCCACACGGGGTGGGGATTGGGATCGAATCCTGTTGCAACGTGAAACTCGTTGGATTTTCCTCCTTAAGACAGTATCCCCAGGAGGCTTGAATGAGCAACTAAACTTCAGCTGCTTCATATGAATACTTTCATTTGGGCTCGGTTGATGTGCTGGACGTTCCCAAAAGGGGAAAAAAAAAGGGGGGGGGGTATCTTTGACCTAAGAAAAGACCCCTTATCCTTCAGTACACCAACTGACTCCCCTAGCCTCCAGCGCATCAATCGACTCCAGCATATAGATACAGGTTCCTCTCCCTTTGGTATTGCGAATAGTAAAAGAAATCAAGGGGGACCATCTGCGACCTGTACTATAATCTTGTGGGTTGTTATGACTATTCTGATCATAATTCTGGCATCTCTTATTTGTTGAGGGACCCATGTAATCTAGGGTCCTTTTTGTTTATTGATTGACTGAAAGGATTAATATATTATTTTAGCGGACATTTTCCTCTGTTTAAATACTCTATTGAATGGCCTCCAAGTCATTTGTGGTCTCTGTAAAATAAAAACAACACCTGTGATGTGGATATGATATATCCACTTCTTTCAAGATAGGTACTTGGTTATAATAATTGTCCATGAAGCCCAAACCTGCCTCAAATACCTGTAATGTAGCGCTTGCGATCGCGCAGGCGCTACTTCTTACTTGGTCACTGAATCGCCGGCAAATAGCGTCCTGGTTGCCATGGCGACATCAGCTGACCGCACCGCGCATATGCGCTGCGGCGGTGCTTGACGTAATGACGTCATACCGGACGTCACTGCGTCCCAAAGAATCAAGCCTCTCTATCATCCAGACGAGGAGATTTAAACTGGAGCGGCATGCTGCTATCTACAGGTGATTCATCATGCCTGTGTAGCAGCAGCCCGCCCGTTTTCGACTTAGATGCAGTATTATCTCTAGCCTCTTTGTCAGTCTAATGTATTTCCCCTGTACTGGACTCCGCGTAGCTGACTTGCCGTCTATTCCCCTGATGAGTGGTTGACACGAAACGTGCATGTAGGGACTGGCGGGTAGCATTAGGAACAGGGCTGCTATAGGGTGTATTACCCAGGGAAAGGTTCCGGACGGGGTCGCTCCTATCGGGGTGGGTGCTCCGTGTTTAGGCCATTTAGGGCCAGGATAGCACCCCCCGTAGGGCATCAATAGGGTCAGAGGCCCATTACCCTGTTGTCCGGTTCCCGGGGAACTATCTTAAATAGGAGGGCGACGTAGGACTGACTGTTCCTGCTCCTCTGGCGTTCCTGTATCCTCGGACCTGACGAACCAACCCTCTGAAAGTGGTAGGACAACTGGTTATTTTTGGGTTGCCGCCGTGCACCCCTTCCTACCATTTTGTTTATGTGTACATATGTTTGTTTTTTGTATGACACCAAGGGCTATCTATTTTATTTTTATTGAATAAAGGTTACGTATTATTGTCCCAATAGGACGTTATTCTCTCCATAATAGTAATTACACTGTAATCCTCTTATTATCTTATTTATTTCTAAAATTTCTTTTCATGGTGCCTGGTACTTCTAAGATGATGCCAAGATCTTAGAATGTTCTGCTAAAGGAATATTTCTGGGCACTTCATGCATTGATGTAATCAACACACCAATACAGAAGCACCATTAGAAGAGATAAAACAGCAAATACTTTTCATTTGTTGCTTCCTGGTCCAAGAGTTAGTTTATTAAAGTGCCAAATTTATACAATGAACATTAGTGTCTAGTGCCCAGGTCACTGCTTACCTCAACAAAAGGCCGTAAGTTCACACCACTGGGAATTAATTTTACATAACTTCAAATCAACCTGATTTTCTGTTAAAGAGGATTTAAATCCCAAACAGCTCTAACTCATTAAGCCATAGGCTCCATAAGACCTTTGAAGCTGTCCTGTGGTACCTGGCATCAAGAAATTAGCAGATCTTTGAAGTCCTGCAAATTACAAGGTGTGATCTCCATGGAACGGATTTGTTTTCCCATCACATCCCACAGATGCTTGATTGGATTGAGACAAGCCTACTTCACAAGTCTTATCTCTTCAATATCCAATAATCTAAAATGGCTCTGTAACACTTCACTGCCTCCTTAGTCCTAAAGTGATAAAATCGGGCCTGAAATGATCTTCCAGCCTCCAAGTAATGTAGACTCTCTTTCCTCCTGCACTTTGTCCTATTCATTCTCGGTCTTTGAGCCAATAACAAACGAATAAATCTCCTTGATCCTCCGTTCTTCTCACCCTTCTATCTGCTCTAATGACTTTATTCCCTCATGCCTCATCCAGTCCCTCTCCCCAGTTGTCACTACCCACCTAACTAAAATATTTAACCTCCTTTCTTCTTTTGGTATCTTTACCGCCACTTTTAAACATGTCATCACAACCTCATAACTTAAGGAAAAAAAGCTTCTTGACCTGTCCTGCTGACTACTGACCTGTTTTAAATCGTCCCTTCATATCCCAACTCCTCTAATGCTTGGTCTACTGTTGCCTAATCCGCAAACTTCCTCTTTGACCCCTTACACTCTGGTTTATACACTTTACACTTTGCAGAAATTGCCCGTACCAAATTCTTAAATAATCTCCTGATAGCTAAACCTAATAACTACTCTCTACTAGAAATGATCGAATCATCAAAAATTCGCTTCGGCGAATAATCAACAAATTTATGACAAGTTTCGTTCTTAATACAAATTTATTTGGTCGAATTTGCTTTAAAAAATAATCGTTGTTTTGATGACATTACTGCACAAATTACGAACATACAGTCTAAGCGTTGTTAAAAGTACGCTACTGAACTGAATGCGTAAGCATTAGCGTACAAAATGCGTATGAATCCTTAGTGTACTAGTGACTCGCGATTGCGTCATATGCATGCATGCACAAGGCTAGGCCGCGGCGTACAGTCCTCAGAGGCAGTCCATATGAGGTAGAAATGTAAGGTGCTCACTGTTAGCTATCCGGCTAAGTGCTTAATTTACTAAAAACACCATACTAAAAGTGCATAATAGGACACATTGCAGTACCTGAAAAAGAATACACACAATGGGCTAAAGTGCTTGAACGTTGCTGAACCTATAAAAACATTATTGCTAAAATCCAGCAAGGACATAATTATGCAAACATTTTAGTGCAATCAATTTCACATTTGAACGCATAATAGGCTCAAATATACGTCTGAGTCTCTCCTCATGGCTGCTTGGCATAAAACACTGGAACACAGTCCAAAATTTAATTGTAATCCACGTGAGGTCATTTTGTAATTCAAACAGGTAACGTGTAATCCACATGGATAATATAAAATAGTAGCAAATAGAGAATCCTTTTTGCAAAGTGGGCTCCCAAATAACCTGAGAAGGGGGGGAAAAGGAAAATAGGCGCTCTTAGGCGCAACTGGGAATTTTCTGCAGAATGGTGGGAGGGGGGCCGGGGGAGTCCTGACAAGCCATGTCCATCGAGGTGAGTGTCAAACAGGGGGTAATAAAAACAACATAAACTAAAAACAAGTGCCAACTAGCTCTCACCCGTCATCTGCAGTCCATGTTGTGGTTCCCATAGGTCCAGACCATGAGGTATCCTTTAAATCAGCCAGACTGACAGCCAGTAGAAGGGTTCCTCAGATGAGGGACCTGAAGTCCTCCTCGCTGGAACTGCTACTGAATGACATCAGAGTCAGAGTTTTGAAAGTCTAGCCGATGCAGGCACGTTCGTGACAGGGGCGTATATTCACTTTCCCGCTCTTGAGGGGGCGTATCGTCATTTTGCCACTTCTGGGGGCCGGGGGGGGGGAGAATAATGCGTAGCATACGTAGCGTACGTAGCGATAGTGTTCAAAATTTTAAGAACATTTACGAATAATACAAAGCGAATCTGAATAAATCCGGATTCGCTTTGGAGTTGGAAAAATGGAGGTTTCCCTACGAATCTATGAAGCAGCGAATAGATTCGCTCATCTCTACTCTCTACTCATACTTCTGGATCTCTCTTAGGCATTTGATACTGTACACCAAAAACTCTTACTCAGCATGCCTCAACCAAGAGGCCTTAAGAATACTGCTTTCTCATGGTTTGCTTCTTATCATAGCCCTCTATACACTCAATCAGTGTATCATTTTCTGGCTCTACTTCTTCTCTTCTTTCTCTTGCAGTAAATCCCTGAGGAGCCAGTTCAGAAAGTGGTAGTAGCTCTGATGAGATGATATGTCATGATTCACCTCTGTTGATCTCTGGGAATCAGTGGTGTGCAAAGGTGGTTTAACCCCTTCAACCCCGGGCCTGTTTTCACCTTCCTGACCGGGCCATTTTTTTGCAAATCTGACATGTGTCACTTTATGTGGTAATAACTTTGGAACGCTTTTACTTATTCAGGCCATTCTGAGATTGTTTTCTTGTGACACATTGTACTTCATGACAGTCATAAATTTGAGTCAATATATTTCACCCTTTTTTAGGAAAAAATCCCAAATTTACCAAAAATTTGGAAAAATTTCCAAATTTCAATTTCTCTACTTTCAAAATACATAGTAATACCTCCAAAAATAGTTATTATTTTACATTCCCCTTATGTCTACTTTATGTTGGCATCATTTTGTAAATGTAATTTTACTTTTTTAGGACGTTAGAGGGCTTAGAAGTTTAGAAGCTATTTTTCAAATTTTCACCAAATTTTCCAAAACCATTTTTTTAAGCACCAATTAAGATATAAAGTGATTTTGAGAGGCTTACATAATGAAACCCCCCATAAATGACCCCCCTCAAGTTATAAAAAACTGCTGTTACAAACTGTGTTAACCCTTCAGGTGTTCCACAAGAATTAAAGGAAAATGGAGGTGAAATTTCAAAATTTCACTTTTTTGGTAGATTATTCATGTTAATAATTTTTTTCTTGCAACACAGCAAGGGTTAACAGCAAACTAAACCTCAATACTCATTACTCTGATTTGGCAGTTTACAGAAATACCCCATATGTGGTGGTAAACGTTTCTATGGGTTTGTGGCAGTGGTCAGAAGGAAAGGTGCGCCATACGGATTTTGGAGGCAGATTTTGCTAGAATAGTTTTTAGGCACCATTTTGTAATTGAGAGACCCTGACGTACCCCTTCAGTGGAAACCCTCATAAAGTGACCCCATTTTGGAAACTACACCCTTCAAAGAATATATTAAGGGGGGTTCTGGCCACTTTGACCCCCTAAGCGTTTTACGGAATTTGGAAACACTTGGCTATGAAAATGAAAAGTTTCATTTCTTCCAATAAAATGTTGCTTTAGCCCCAAATTTTTCATTTTCACAAGGGGTAACAGGAGAAAAGCACCCCATAATTTGTTACCCATTTTCTCCTGAATACGGCAACACCCCATATGTGGTGGTAAACTGCTGTGGGGGCACATGGCAGGACTCAAAACAGAAGGAGCGCCATATGGATTTTGCAGAACAGATTTTGATGGATTGGTTTGCGGGTGCCGTTGATTTTTAATTTTTTGAGTTATTGTCTTATGTGGGGGCTCATTTTTTGCGGGACGAGATGACGGTTTGATTGGTACCATTTTGGGGTACATAAGACTTTTTGATCGCTTTGTATTACAGTTTTTGTGAGTCAAGGTGAAAAAAATAGCAGTTTTGGCATGGTTTTTTTACAGCATTTGCCTGGGGGGCCATCTCATGCAATATTTTTATAGAGCAGGTTGTTACGGACGTGGCGATACCCAATATGTCTAACTTTTTTATTTTTGGATAGTTTTACACATTAGATTTATTTTTAGAACAGTATAAAATCTTTATTTTGTGTTGCCATTTTCAAAAAGCCATATTTTTTTCAGTTTTCAGGCGATTGTCTCAGGTAGGGTATCGTTTTTGCAGGACAAGATGACGGCTTGATTGGTACCATTTTGGGGTAAATACGCCTTTTTGATCGCCTGCTATTACACTTTTTGTGAGGCAAAAGGGAAAAAAATGTCTGTTTTGGCTTAGTTTTTAAAAAAATTTTTTTTACAGCATTCGCCTGGGGGGGCCATCTCATGCAATATTTTTATAGAGCAGGTTGTTACAGACGCGGAGATACCCAATATGTCTAACTTTTTTATTTTTGGATAGTTTTACACATTAGATTTATTTTTAGAACAGAATAAAATCTTTATTTTGTGTTGCCATTTTCAAAGAGCCATATTTTTTTCAGTTTTCAGGCGATTGTCTCAGGTAGGGTATCGTTTTTGCGGGACAAGATGACGGTTTGATTGGTACCATTTTGGGGTACATACGCTTTTTTGATCACCTGCTATTACACTTTTTGTAAGGGAAGGTGACCAAAAAATGTCTGTTTTGGCACAGTTTTTTTTTTTTACTGCGTGCACCTGACGGGGTGGATCATGTGCTATTTTTATAGAGCCGGTCGATACGGACGCGGCGATACCTAATATGTCTAATTTTTTTCACTATTTTTTACAATTTTTTTAAATATTATTTTGTAAAAATGACGTTTTTTTTGGGGGGGGGGGGACTTGAAACTTTTTTTTTGTAAAACTTTATTTTTTTCACTTTTTTTAACTTTCTTATTTTACACTTTTTTTTCACTTTTGGGGGTCTGATCCCCTTACAATGCATTACAATACTTCTGTATTGTAATGCATTGGCTGGAAGTGTATTACTCAATGTAATACACTTCCAGCACACTGCCTGTGAGATCCAGAGGGCTGGATCTCACAGGCTTCCGTAGATAGCAGCCGGATGCCTAAGGAAGGCATCCGGCTGCTATCTCAGCCATCGGGTCCCCGTCACAGCAGCGCGGGGACCCGATGGCAACCCCTTCCCACCGCCCGCATCGCATGTGCCGCGGTCAGCGCTGACCGCGGCACATGAAGGGTTAATGCACCGGCATCGGTGTTTCACCGATGCTGGTGCATACATCAGGGGTCAGGCTACTGGGCACAGCCGGACCCCCTCCGCTAATCGGGCGGGTGCAGCTCCTGCACCCGCCCGATCAGCGCGCCGTAGCACTACGGCGCTGGTCGGGAAGTCACTTCCCGCAGCGCCGTACATGTACGGCGCTGGTCGGGAAGGGGTTAAGGAATCAGGCCAGAAGTAGAAGAATAAAGGTCTCTATTTACTAACTTATAAACAGAAGTTGTAGTACATCCAGCAGTAGTTTGTACACAGTGCAGTTTCACTTCCCAGATGATGAGGTATAGTGGCTGGAAAAGGGGCAGATAATGGCACCTTTGGTATGCTATCTTGCTGATGTTTCTCCCATAAACTTTTGGTTAACAGCTGCAAGCTGGCACTTGTGGCTGTAGGTGTCCACTTGGGGAAAATACAGGCTTTTCTGAGTTATCCAGGCCTAGAGGTGATCTATTGATATCCAAGGTGCAGTCCCTCCCCTGCAGCAGGGTGTGTATAGCTGTGATAGCTGCACACTCTGCTGACTGTAAATGCTGTGGTCTCATAGATGAGCTTGTTCTCTGGTCCCTAAAACCCTTGGAGAAGGAGCAATAGAATGCGCTTCCTCATTCCTCACAGTCCTAGTTAATATTTGCTCCCCTGGCAGGAAGTAAGACCAGCCCACTCCTACCATACCTCACCTGCTGGGGTACTTCACTTTTGTTTGTCGAGGGTCCTCGGGGTTCAGATCTAGGTCCTCTCTTGATTTTTCTCTCTCAGCAAACTTGACTTTCCTTAGCATCTCCATGCTAACAACAACCAATTGTACTCTGTGTATTCTGTGGCACATCACCCTTCAATTCCAGAATCCATCCTTTTCTTAATCGCTCTCATCTTGCCCTTAACCACTCTCATCTTGATTCCTATAACTTACTACACTTTACCCAGCCACAGGTTACATGTAGAGTACAGAATTTAAACTTCTGACTCTCACCCATAATGCTGTCTACAGTCCTTTGCATTTCTTCACTCAACTTTGTCTACCACCCAACCAATGCTCTAAATTCTGCCCATGATATGAGAATGATATCTTCCATAACTCATACCTCTCACTCCATCTCTAAGACTTTTCTTGAGCTGCAGAAATTTACAGGCTGGGGACTGGAGATATCGCTGAACACAGCCTCAATGCTGGAACTGACTGGCAGAGAGCAGGTGAGTGGATTTCTTATTTTAGGTTGGACTTGTTCTTGGGCCTAATGACAAAAATGGTAAAGCTGAAATCCCCTTTAAATGCTATGGACACCTTCAGGGGAGTTTTTTTATAATTGCATTTTACTTATTTCGGGCTCATTTCATTTAAAAAAAAGTTCAGCCATTTTTGAAACACAAGGGTTAAAAAAATCAGTCTATTTGCAGACTGTCAACCCTGAGTTCTGTCAGCTCATGTGAAGCCTTATTTATGATCTCCTAACCTCATAAAAACTCATTATAGCTACCCCCTTATAAAACTGATAAGAATATGGCTTAAATGAATGTTTATGAGCTCAGAGGTAAAGCTTCACATGAGCCATCAGCTGATGGGGCTAAGAAGTGAAACTTTGCAAACAGACTGATTTTTAACCCTTGTATTTCAAAAACGGCTGAACATTTTTAATAAAGACCAATTGAAAAAAAATATATTTTTAGCCCAAAATGAGTAAAATGCAAGCATTAAAAAATTGCTCCCAAAGTATGCATAGCCTTCAAATGGGTTGTCCAGGTTTAGAGCTGAACCAGGACATACCCAGAATTTCACCCATGCAGCCCCCCTGATGTTAGCATCAGAGCATTTCATGCTCCGATGCTCTCCCTTGCCCTGCTCAGGATCACACGGGGCAAGGGCTCTTCTATTTACAATAACACACTGCTGGGTGGAGGCTTCCGCCCAGCAGTGTGTTCGGTGACGTCACTGGCTTTGATGGGTGGAAGTCTCCAAATGGCAGCCCTATGGTGAGTCGGTACATCACTGGATCTCCTGAAAATGCCTTTGCCCTGCGTGGTGCAGCGCAGCGCAGAGAAAAAGAGACCATCAGAGCATGAAATGCTCCGATGCTAACATCAGACGGGCTGCCTTGGTGAAAATATGGGTATTCCTTTAATGAAGCCTCATTGGAAATTTTTCTTCCAATATTTTGCAAAATTCTTTAAATTTTGCAGCTATATCATTACAAAAGTTACCTAGAATAAAATGGTAGATTGTATTAGATTTTTTTTATTTGCACAATTTTTTATAACATGATTTTGATTCCGGTAGATGAATCTTGGAGATAGAGGTGTGAGCAGTTGTTGGAAGATTGTTGGCCTCATTCCACTCTACAAATTTATATGTATCTAAAATATCACACTGATGACATATGCTCACCACTTCTCCATTTGCAGCCTGCAGGCATGGACTTCTGTATTCTCATGCTAATTCCACAATCTGTTCAGTGACAGCTCAGAAGCCAGATGATATGTGTACTACTGACAAGTACATCATTTCCATGAAACATTTACTCTTCTCTACCTGAATATTCAAGAAATCAAATGGGGAGATGACATGACACACTGTGACATGGGAATCGAGGAATTTGACTGGGTAATAGCAGGATGCACTTCAAAATCATTTTCATTCCATTTACAAAGGCAGTTACATTTAAGTGACCACCTCCTTAATGCATCACATTTACTATACTGCATAACGCAGCCTTGCCAGGGTATCTGCCCTCCATCAAATGTCTGGGCTGTTGACAAGCGCTGTACGGTACATGGTCATTAAATCATGCAGGGGGAATAATTAGCAGTGAATTTTGGGTCAAAGAAAATGAAGGTAGATTGTCTTTTTCTCTTAAAATTTCTAGAACTACAAAGTATATAATAGTCTATTATTCTGCGGCTGCTGCCATTTAACAGTATAATTTTATCACAGTCTTAATCATAGTTCTGCATAAACCCGACATAAAACATGTTGCTAATTCACACTTAGGTGAGTCCAAATTACTGTACATAATATCATAGAGCAGGCATCCCCAAACTACGGCCCTCCAGATGTTGCAAAATTACAACTCCCAGCATGTCCGGACAGTTTACAGCTATCAGCCTACAGCAGGGCATGGTGAGAGTTGTAGTTTTACAACAGCTGGAGGGCCGCAGTTTGGGGATGCCTGTCATAGAGTATCAATGAACAAACTCAGATCGGTTACTTCCTTCTTTTTTCAAATGCCTAATGAAATACAAAGAAAATTTCAATTCAATCCATATCAAAAGTTCATAACATTCAAGCAAAGTAGCATCATTATGGATCTATGCTGTGCAGATAAACATATATATATATATATATATATATATATATATATATATATATATATATATTAGTTGCACATTGTCCTTTAAACAAAAAATGTTAAAAATGTGAAAAGCAAACTACATTTTTCTTTTTAATAAAAAATACTTAACTAAATGACATAAAAATGAAGCCCCATTTACAACCTCAAAAAGGTGGAAAAATTACAAGACACCCATAGAAATCTGTACACTTATGTCTATATATATGTTTGCCTTCGATTTCATATAGACACACACAGTATGGATGTTTTTCTCCCCTATGAGAAATAGTATAGCATACTCCATCTCGTATTGTATTGTACAGGTATTCTCCCGTACAAGCATTATTTCTAATTGACAGTACAGTGACATACATGGGCACTATAGGGTGGCATATATTGTGCTGACAGCCACAGGATATTGCTGTGCAGATCCCATTCATATCTTTACTTTGTAAACGAGCGGTGTAATGCTGTAAAATCAGAGCAAATGAAAAAATATAACTAATATAACACAAAATTCCAAAAATTTCTAAATAAAATATAAGCCCAAAAATGTTTTTACATACAGTACAATATATTCTGTCAGTTATATTACTTATAGGAGTTGCCTCACCAAAACAGCCCTTTGGCATATGGATGTCCCATTTGTCCTATTTGACTTGGGGCTACTCCTAAGGGCATTATATAAGTAGCCTTATCCCCCCAGCCTTTACCCTTTAATCTCGTACAGGGATCTGGGCTCCTTTGCAGGATAACCACCAGGCTGCTACCTCTAGAAGTAGCCTCTGTCCTGTAGACTGCTGACCCATGGGGTCAAGAGACACTGGTCTGAAACACTAAGGGGTCAGGTAAAACTGTAGTCAGTGACAAGCCGAGGTCAGAGCACACAGTGTTCATGCAATCCTAAGTCAGTACAAGGGTCAGGGCAGACAGCTCAGGGTCAGTATGAAGATCATACAGAGATCAGATTATTAACCTGCAAAAATGTCCCCCACACAAAAGGGGGACAATGAATGCACCCATACACAGAATTATAAAAAATAAAAATCCATTTATTTAAATTCCAATATACAAAAAATACACAAAATGTACACAAACACTATAGCATACAGAGGATAACCATACGAAGGTAACAATGACCCTTACTACTGCGTGGAAACCATAGGTCCCCCCACACACATACCCCACTGCTTCAAAAAGGCAGATGTTATATGAATGTATAAGTGAAATCTCATAAATAATAATGGAACCTAAACCACAGTGTATCAATATATAACCCTTATGTGGAAAAGGTAACCAAAAAATAAGAACTATCAAACATCATCAACATGTCCCATAAACTCACCTATAGACATGGCCAACAGCAGCGAGGCAGTGGGGAAACCAGCAGAGAACCTCGACGCGCGTTTCACCTCAAAAAGGCTTTGTCAGGAGGTAACAAATAAACTAACCTGGTGTCCTTAAATAATCCCTGTTTGGCGCCAAACCCCCAACACAGGTGACTCACATATGGTGCATCAAAACTGGGTGATGCGCACCACGTCATTGTAGCAGGGCCGGCAACGTCACAGGGGGGAGTGGACCGTATCGAATCACAGTTCAGTCCGCCCTCCAAGGCTAAAATGCAGCGGCATCACGTGACACGGCACGCAGCGCACACCAGTGATGCACTCCATCACCATACTATCTATTTATGGAAACCCACAAAAAATTAGGTATTCAGTCCTTGCTGTAGCGTACATTTCAATAGCTTTTAAATAAATAATATGTACCCTCAAAATGTTATCATAACACACCTACTGTATATTGTTAAAATCAAGGGACTCATGTCAACAGGACCTTATGAAAGGGACAATGCATGCATAACACACATATAGTGTTAAAATCAAGGGACTCATGTCAGCAGGACCTTATGGAAGGGACAATACACAGACTATTGTCCATAAAAAGTGAAAAGTGTAAGAAACATGATCAAAACATATCAAACATAACATGATTTTGAAAAATTGAAGAATAGCGGTATTTGTGATAACCTATATGGGGAAGAACGGAAGGCTCTGAGAGAATTAAAAAATACGAAGAATGTGGTAATTAACCCTTTCAGTACCGGGCCACTTTTCACCTCAAATCCCAGGCCGTTTTTTGCAAATCTGACATGTGTCACTTTATGTGGTAATAACTTTGGAACGCTTTTACTTATCCAGACCATTCTAAGATTGTTTTCTCTTCACATATTGTGCTTCACGATAGTAGTAAATTTGTGGCAAAATATTTCATTTTTATTTATAAAAAAATACCTAATTTAGCCAAAATTTGGCAAAATTTGCAAATTTCAAAATTTCAATTTCTCTACTTTCACTAAATGTCATTTTACTTTTTTGGGACGTTAGAGGGCTTAGAAGTTTAGAAGCCATTTTTCAAATTTTCACCAAGTTTTCCAAAACCATTTTTTTAAGCACCAATTCAGATATAAAGTGATATTAATGAAACCCCCAATAAATGACCCCATTTTAGAAACTACACCCCTCAAATTATAAAAAACTGCAGTTACAAACTTTGTTAACCCTTGAGGTGTTCCACAAGAATTAAAGGAAAATGGAGGTGAAATTTCAAAATTTCACTTTTTTGGTAGATTATTCATGTTAATAATTTTTTTTCTTGCAGCACAGCAAGGGTTAACAGCAAACTAAACCTCAATATACATTACTCTGATTTGGCAGTTTACAGAAATAACCCATATGTGGTGGTAAACGTCTCTATGGGCTTGTGGCAGTGGTCAGTAGGAAAGGAGCGCCATACTGATTTTGGAGGCAAATTTTGCTAGAATAGTTTTTAGGCACCATTTTGTAATTGAGAGACCCTGACGTACCCCTACAGTGGAAACGCTCAAAGAGTGACCCCAATTTGGAAACTATACCCTTCAACGAATATATTAAGGGGGGTACTGGCCACTTTGACTCCCCTCCTAAGCGTTTTACAGAATTTGGAAACACTTGGCTGTGAAAATGAAAAGTTTCATTTCTTCCAATAAAATGTTGCTTTAGCCCCAAATTTTTCATTTTCACAAGGGGTAACAGGAGAAAAGCACCACATAATTTGTTCCCTATTTTCTCCTGAATACGGCAACACCCCATATGTTGTGGTAAACTGGTGTGGGGGCACATGGCAGGACTCAAAACAGAAGGAGCGCCATATGGATTTTACAACACACATTTTGATGGATCGGTTTGCGGGAGCCATTGATTTTTATTTATTTGAGTTATTGTCTTATATGGGGGCTCATTTTTTGCGGGACGAGATGACGGTTTGATTGGTACCTTTTTGGGGTACATAAGACTTTTTGATCGCTTGGTATTACAGTTTTTGTGAGTCAAGGTGAAAAAAAATAGCTGTTTTGGCATGGTTTTTTTTTAAATTTTTTTTTACAACATTCACCTGGGGGGCCATCTCATGTGATATTTTTATAAAGCAGGCTGTTACGGATGTGGCCATATCCAATATGTCTAACTTTTTTATTTTAGGAAAGTTTTACGCAATAGATTTATTTTTGAACAGAATAAACATTTTTTTTGTGTTGCCATTTCCTGAGAGCCATATTTTTATTATTTTGTCTCAGGTAGGGTATCATTGTAGGGGCGATTGTCTCAGGTAGGGTATCATTTTTGCAGGAAAAGATGACGGTTTGATTGGTACCATTTTGGGGTAAATACGCCTTTTTGATCGCCTGCTATTACACTTTTTGTGAGGCAAGAGGGAAAAAAAGGGTCTGATCCCCTTCACAATGCATTACAATACTTTTGTATTGTAATGCATTGGCTGTAAGTGTATTACTCACAGTAATACACTTACAGCCTGCTTCCTGTGCGATCCAGGGGGCTGGATCGCACAGGCTCGCAGGGATGGCAGCCACGATGCCTAAGGAAGGCATCGGGCTGCCATCCAAGCCATCGGGTCCCCGTCACAGCAGCGCGGGGACCCGATGGCCCCGCTCGCCACTGCTGGTACCTGCGGCAGTGATTTTTGCGCCGTACATGTACGGCGCTGGTACCCTAAGGGTTAAGCCAGCTGTCAAGGGGGGCAATGTTGTGATCTGGCCGATACACAGGTACGAGAAAGAGGCATGTAGCCAATTATATGATGCGTCATGCTACCATAAACTTGATCAGAATCCGGTCATGAGGTTTTAGAGCGAGTTGGATGAGATTCTTAAAGAGGCTCATAGAATGGGGATTATCAGTACTAAGATGGAGGGACTCACTACTGAATTTCCGCATCTTCCAACGTTTTATTTACTCCCCAAAGTGCACAAAGATTCAATTTGCCCACCTGGAAGGCCAGTTTGTAGATTTTTATATACAAGAGTGTGTCGAAACTTTACCATTGTTTGTAAGAGACATTACTGATGTCCTCAGGAGACTCAATGGAGTCTAGGTTCTTTCTGGAAATGACCAATTTGGATGTGGAGTTAATTGATTTGATTATGGTTTTGTTAGAGTTTGCACTGACCCACAATGTATTTACACTCAAGGATCGCCTCTTCCTGCAGCTCCGGGGCACGGCTATAGGGGTGACTTGTGCGCCCTCATATGCTAATTTGTTCCTGGGGCTGTGGGAGAGGGAGGTTGTTATGAATACGGAGGGACATGACGCTGTGGTCTCCTGGTCGAGGTATATAGACGATGTTCTCTTCATCTGGCAGGGCTCGATGTCGCACTTGGAGCATTTTTTACAGAATTTGAATAACAATAACTTAATATTTGACTCACTTGGCATTTTAGTTTAGAAAAATTGAGTTTTGTGGAGGAGGGGGGTTTCCTGGGGACAGATGTGTTCAGGAAGCCCACATCCACTAATTCTTTGTTGCACTCCACCTCCTCTCACCATCCACAGGTAATTAAAGCAATACTCACTGGTCAATTTTAAATCAGATCACAAAACACTAGTACTTCATATAAAAAGCATATTTTTATTAAATTAACAATAAAATAGATATTCAAATAAATAGTGGTAGCCACGCATAATAGTAGGTAAGTATTAAAACATAACAGCCAAGGTGGTTAACATGCTAGTTACTTCATACAGGGCAAACATGCAGGAATACAATGAAAAAAATATAAAGTGCTAGTGCCACAATTAACATTACACCTGCACAATGTGCCCATGAACAATGTATAGTGCACATACACACATATTACATGTATACAAAATTCATGTTACCAGACCATGGCTGACTGCTATCCCACTGGTCAATTTTGTAGGATCAGGAGGATTTGTTCAAGTGATCGCTTCAGAAATCAATCAAGAGATCTTTGTAGATGTTTTGAAGAGAGGGGATATAGCAAGAAACTCATTAACTGCTTCCCGTCTGCCCATAGTATATAAACGTCTGGGAAGTGGTTAAGTATTTCTGAATGGACGTTTCTGAACGTCCATTCAGAGATAGCAGCTACCCCATAGAGAAGGCCCAGGTCCCTGCCTTGTAGATCGCCGTATATACGCTGTATGTGCGCTTCCTGTTCCAGCCCGGCGGTCATGTGATCGCCGGGGCCTGGAGAGTGCAGGAGAGTTACAGGGGAAATCAATAGTGTAAAAAACAAAAAAAACAAAAAAAAAAAACATTAAATGTCCCCCAGAGGTCTTGTAAAAAAAAAAAAAAAAAAAAAAGAAATAGACATATTTGGTATTGTTGCGTCTGTAAGACTGGATCTATAAAAATATCACATGATCTACCCCATCAAGTGAACGGTATAAAAAAAAATCACAAAATGCCCCTAAACTGCTTTTTTGTGACTTAACCTCCCAAAAATGAGATTAAAAAGTGATCAAAAAGCTGTATGTACCCCAACATGGTGCCAATATAAAGCACAGCTTGTCCCGCAAAAAATAAACCCTCATGCAGCTCAGTCCACAAAAAAATTAAAAAGTTATCGCTCTTAAAAACCATGACAGAAAATTCCATGTTAGAAAATGCAGATGTTGCTCCTCCCCTTCTGAGCTCTGGCATATCCCCAAATAACAGTTTACGACCACATATGGGGTGTTTCTGCAAACTTCAGAATCGGAGTAATAAATATAATTAAAATTTTGTTTTGTTGTTAACCCTTGATGTATTACAGGAAAAAAATGATTAAAATGGAAAATCAGCAAAAAAAAAGTGAAATTTTGAAATTTCACATCTATTTTGCTTTAATTCCTGTGGAATACTTAAAGGGTTAACAATAGAGCTGATCGAACATGCTCGTAACGAGCACTGTAGTGCTCGGATCCCCTGCGCTTGCATGCCCGCAGGCATCCGGGTCCGTCCTCACCTGACTGTAAGTTAATGGGGGCGGATCCGTTTGGTATGACACACGAGTGTGTCATACCAAACGGATCTGTCCCCACTGACTTACATTCGGGTGAGGAGGACGGATCCGTTTGGTGTCACACACTAGTGTGTGATACCAAACGGATCCGTGCCCATTGACTTACAGGCAGGTGAGGACGGATCCGGATGGCTGCGCAGCGGAGCGCAGGGGATCCGAGCAGTACAGTGCTCGTTATGAGCACGTTTGATCAACTCTAGTTAACAACATTTCTAAAACCAGTTTTCAATAGTTTGAGAGGTGTAGTTTCTAAAATGGGCTTATTTATGGGTGGTTTCTATTATGTAAGCCCACAAACTGACTTCAGAACTGAACTTGTCCTTAAAAAAGTTGATTTTGCAAATTTTCAAAAATTGCTTCTAAAATTCTAAACCTTCTAATGTCCTAAAAAATAAAATGACACTACCAAAATGATGCCAACATAAAGTAGACATGTGGGGAATGTCAATTAATGAGTATTTTATGGGGTATCACTATCTGTCTTAAAAGCAGAGAGATTCAAATTTAGAAAACAGTGAATTTTTTCAAATTTTCTTTAATTTTTGGATTTTTTATAAATAAAGGAAAACATATCGACTCAAATTTACCATTAACATGAAGTACAATGTGTCACGAGAAAACAATTTCTGAATGGCTTGGGTAAGTAAAAGCGTTCCAAAGTTATTACCACATGTAGTGACACATGTCAGATTTGCAAAATTAGGCCTGGTGAGGAAGGGGATAAATGGCCCGGACTGGAAGTGGTTAAACAGGGCTACAACAAAGCCATGAATATGCAAAGAGAATCTCTTCTGGTAAGTGGAAAAAAAATTGAAAAATGTGATCATCACCCTTTATGACTGGATTCAATGTCCAGTTGTCATGCTCTGGTGTGGAGGGAATAGCCACACCGAGCGTACGAGGGAAGGGAAAAGACCAAAACCAGGGAAACGGTCACCTCCTGCAGGGAACCCTGAAATTAGGCCCTGCCTGACTACCAGTATGAACAAACCTGGGTTGTAGGAAAGTTCATACACAGGAACCTAATAATAAATGCACCCTAGAAAACCCTGCAGCTAGTGACACAGGACAGAGTCAACCTGTTCCTCCAAGAGTTAGGACGAACAGGAGACTCAAAAAGGAAAACCACAAAAGGGAAAAAGTCACTTATCTTAAGCAGATATCGCAGCAACCGGATCTCAGCCGAGATCCACACCACACACTACTAAGAAGGCAGAAAGTATAAACTGTTAATGTAATTTAGGATAAGTCCCAAATTAGACTTAATACTCAGTTGTCTGTGGTGTTCAAATTATGTTAAATTTCCCCCTTCATGGTAAGAGGGTGCGGCCACAGCACAAGAAATGCACGTCCAGTCTCATTGCTGATCATGCAGATCTCTCCTGGTTACACCCAGGGAGCTAATTTTATTAGAAATACATGTTGGTGTAATCACACCCCCCTTTGTCATCAATTTTAATATGTCCAATCACAATCATACAAGTTTACATTGAACAACAAATCAAAAGTGTTATAATGGCAGCCAATGGGATACACATTACTTCATCTATCTGGGAAATTCCATATGCATATATTAACTTCTGCTAAGTTCCTGTTTTCCTACAGACATATCAAGTGATTATGAGTCATTTTTATTTTTAAGCATATGTGACATCTAATGGAGCTTAGAGATTATAAGATATAAGAGATATGGATATAAGGAGATGGAGACCACCTAATAATGAAATATACAACCCTAGCACAATTGTGTTCACCAACTAACTAAATTTCTTTAACAAAACCGCAAGGGATACTGGGAGAGTAAGGGGTAAATAGGAGAAAGCTAATTACCACAGCCGCAACAGCTGAGGGGAAGGGGTGTGGTGAACAGCAACCAAACCAAGGGAAAAGCATGTCAAATTATGTCACTTTAGAAAGCCGCGCAGAACGTCTGATACCAGACGCAAGCCCACTCGTGACACCAGTGGAGACAGGTACAGTCTATTTTGAGGAAGCATTGGCAAGAGTTGCTTACTGATAAGGATTTGAGGGGCCACATTTCACAGGTCCTTTTGGTGAGTTGGAGGAGATCCAGGAATTTGAAGGATTTGATTAATAGAAGCCATTATGTACCCACCAAAAAAGGTGGTCTGTTTGGAGACAGGGGTCCAAAGTGGGGCACTTTTCCCTTTGGAAATTGTACAGAATGCAGATACGTGGTAAAATCTGAGACCTTTGTGAACTCTAAGGGAGACAGGGAATATAGAATTGTGCATCATATTTCCTGTAGTACGGAGGGGGTGGTATATTATGCCCATGTGGGTTGATCTACATAGGCATGACAATAAGGGCTCTAAAGGTGAGAATCCTGGAACATGTCAAAGATATCAGGGCAGCGGCCGATGTCTCTGATTCTGACAAATTTAAAAAGTTGAAACCAATTGCCAAGCACTTTAGGGTGATGCATGATAGCAACCCCCAAGGTTTGCAGGTTTGAGTCAGATTAGGGAGTAGGGGTGGGAATTTAAAGAAATATCTTCTTCAAAAGGAGACAAAATGGATGGTGCTGTTGGATACAGTGACTCTGTTGGGGCTCAACGAGGCCCTCAGCTTCAAACCTTTTCTATGATGCATTTTTTCATATGTTTTATTATATGTTGGTAATGTTTGTCAATTTGTTTTTGTATCTTACATATATGTAGCCTGTGGTTATTAATACCTGGATGTCCATCTGAGATGTGATACTTTGAAGCAGTAAACATCCGGTGTAAAAGACTTTTCCCCCTAATATGATTGGAACCCTACATCTTGATAAGGACCTTTTTCCTCTATGGGACTGGAAGCGGGACCATCTATACACTGATTAATTATTTAGTGTGATTTCACATGTATATGAATTGTTGTATTTCTTTACACTATTTACATATTTTTTTTGCTTTATTGTTATTTTTATAGAAATATGTTTTGATCATGTTTGTTACACTTTTCACTTTTATGGACAATAGTCTGTGTATTGTCAGTCAAAAGTCAGTACATGGGAAAACAAACAAGGGCAGTGACCTGGGAGGAGCCGGAGTGGAGGATGGAAGTAGTAGTGGCTCTGGTTGATACAGTCAATCACAGTGGCTTTCCTCACAGCATTGCTCCCTAGGGCTGTACAGTGAAAGCAGAGTGCACTCTTTCTTCCCTTGGGCCACCTACGTGATGTTAGTTGGGGGTGTCCATGAAGTTAAGTGTTTGTATGGGTGCAAGGCAGGGCTTGTACAGTGTAATGGTCAGATATGGTGCAGTAAATAACCAGGGGAGATTTAACAGAATAAACATCTTTCTTTACTGTAGTGCAAAATTGGAGTTATGGTACATGCAACGATAGCAAAAGCACATGTCCCACAATATACAGTGCAAAGCTCCTCAGATGTTTTTTTTTTTACAGATTTGAGCACATGTGGCAATTACCATACTCTTTCCTCTCTATCTTTCTCAAATCTTTCCCTGTAGAATCTATAGTTGGCAATCTCACTTTTTCAATTGTGCCTGTAATTTGCAACAGAGGCTTACAGGTTTCAGAGATACAACTGGCCAAGTTGTGTCCAAGTGAGAAGGGTGTTTTAACATTTTTCCCCCACCGCAGTAAAGTTTAAATACCCTGACTAACATGATACCTTACTGACTCCAATGCTCAGCCATGCAGATTTCTGAATCTTGTTGTCCAGTTCTCTCTTTTTTGCCTTACTGTAGGTCATCCAGAGATTAAGTCTCTGTAGCTTTTGTCCAATCCTCCCGTAGCTTGATTAAAGGGGTTGTCTCACCTTGTATATTGCTATATATGTTGACGCTAACAACTTACCAATATAGTTTTGCTTTCCATATTGCCTCTTCTGCAAGCTGTGTGTCATTTTCTATTCCTTTTTAGACTGCTTATTATCAGGGTTATGGCCACCATTGCATATCAACAGTGGTGGTAGCACCTGCTCACTACATACAAAGTGCAGGACCTTTGGTGGCCGGCATCAAGGAGCGCGCCTAGCAGTGCATGTGCACCAGCTCTCCTCCCGGCCACCTTGTAGATGTTGTCTTGAACAGCTCATGGCAATGACAGAACCCTTGGAACTGTTCAATACAGTAAAAAGCAGGTCAAAGCGTCCAGGGGGAAAGATGTCCAGGATGAAAGGCTGTCATCAAGTAACACATGTTAGTCGCAGCTGCCATCTGCTGTTCAAGGATGTCGGTTTTGCTTTTTTTTTTGTAATAGGAGTGCTGTGCTCTACACTTTGAAGCTACGTTCCAACACACAGTTAGCAATATATGCAAATAAAGTTGACACTGTGAAGTTTGGAGAGAATGCACTCCTGAAACTTGAGCATCCCCAGGAGCGTACACTGCAGAGAGAAGGCATGGAAGCCAAGGCAGGCAGAAAGCAGGACTCAGCCTGCTGACTGGATGGAGCTGTGCTATCTGACAATGGTGCTCTCTGGGAAGAAACAGAGGGTGTGTGGGTGATCACAGACTGCCAGGGGACCAGAGCAGTGGGACAGAGGCCATACCGGCTACAACTAGGCAGGAGGAGATGGGGACAGACGGCTGGTGTAACACTGACACTTTACCATATAACATATAATAACATTAGCAATAAACCCTTGTTGTTTTATGGAAAAAATGCTCCTGGGACAAGTGACCAAAGAAAAAAATCAACATCATTCTACTTCCCATAACTTCATCCACACCCCTTCCAATTTTCTTACTAGTACGGCGCTGGGCGCGTGTTTAAAGATGGCGCCCGCTCCTGAACACAGCGGCCGTCATGGCCGTGGGTGAACTGCTGATTTATACAGAAGACACCCGCGACTCATGTCCGCGACCGGCAGCAATGCCGATCGCGGACATTTAACCCTTCGAATGCCGCAGTCAATCTTGACCACGGCATCCGAGGGCTTAAAACACCGGAAGCGTGCACTTCCGGTGTTGCTCCGGCTCCCCCGTGTGGCGATCGGGGAAACCGGAGTATGTATGCAGTAGCCCCTGTCATAATCAATGACAGGAGGCTGTTGCATAGATTTTCCTATGGAGCCCTTCTGTGTAATAGGGCTCCATAGGAAAGCATTAAAATCATGATGATTGCTTGTAATAGTTTCCTATGGGAACTATAAAAAAAAGTGTAAAAAAATTAAATAAATAATAGAGATGAGCGAGTACTAAAATGCTCGGGTGCTCGTTATTCGAGACGAATTTTTCCCGATACTCGGGTGCTCGTTTCGAGTAACGAACCCCATTGAAGTCAATGGGAGACTCGAGCATTTTTGCGGGGGACCAAAGCTCTTCACAGGGAAGTTTGCCTGAAAACCTGGAAACCTCAGAAAATGATGGAAACACCACGGAAATGGACAGGAAACAGCAGGGGCAGCATGCATGGATGCCTCTGAGGCTGCTTAATCCCACCATTACCCCAAATCCTCAGGCAACAGCCTGGTGGTTACCCTCATGGCAATTGTGCTCACCCAGACCAAGAAAGGCGAGGCAAATACCCATCACATGTTAGGGAAGCACCCAACTAGGTGCAACGAAGGTCGATCACCGCCTGCAGGTGACACCACTGCTCATGCTGGCACTGCAGCTAAAATCAAGTTTAGTATCTGTTCTTATCAGTTGCTGTGCCTGCTGGTGGTATAGTGGTGAGCATAGCTGCTTCCCAAGCAGTTGATCTGGGTTCAATTCCTGTCTATTGCAGGAGGCAATTCAGAATCAGTACAATATCTAATACGTCCCCCTACCTGGGAAAATTGTTTGGAGAGAGGGCATGTAGGTGGGGGGGAAGGAGGTTTCGCTGGAAGAGCCAGAGGAGTGCCCCCTGGGCTAGTGTGTGTGGTGGTGACAACAGCCAGATGGATTTGGGAAAACTGTTGCTTTAACCCATATGGTATCAATTCTTCTCAGTTTAATACCGTATACGTCCCCTATCTTGGGACCCTATATTTAATGGATTTTTCGAACACGGAAAACGGAAAAAGAGCTTGCTCTGACCAGGGGAGTGTCTTTCCCACTGCAGCTAAGGGGACATGTCCATGCTCTGCCTATCACAGGTCAGGAGGCAGATAAAAGAAGAACAAAAACAAACATGAGTACAACTTCGGATACGTCCCCTATCCGGCTAAATTGTTTGTAGAGTGGGCCTGTAGGTGGGGGGGCAGGGTGGGGCAAGGAGGTTTCGCTGGAAGAGCCAGAGGAGTGCCCCCTGGGCTAGCGTGTGTGGTGGTGACAACAGCCAGAATAGATTTTTGAAAACTGTTGCATCAAGCGGTACAGTCGTAAATTGTGAACTTGATCAAGTGTAGCATGTGTTCTCTGTATTCTTCTCAGTTTAATACCGTATATGGCAGCTATCCGGAAAAATAGTTTGGAGAGAGAGAAAGATAGGAAAAAGACGTCAATTGTTTGGAGAGTGGGCCTGTAGGTGGGGGGGCAGGCTGGGGAAAGGAGGTTTCGGTGGAAGAGCCAGAGGAGTGCCCCCTGGGGCTAGCGTGTGTGTTGGTGACAACAGCCGGATGTATTTAGAATGACGACGCAGGACCCCAACTTAAAAATTTAGCATCAACTGGTACAGTCGTAAATTATGAGATTGATCAAGTGTGGCATGACTTTTTAGATGGAGATTGCATGTGGTCACGTACTCCCTGGAACCCCATAGTCACCCCTTCTCTGATGTGCTAGCCCAGAACATTCTCTGCCCCAATTCGCAAGACCTTTTGCTGTTTCCGTGTGCTGACAGTGTGGATTTACCAGTGTTGTCTGAGGAGGTGGTGGACAATGGCGAGACACAGGTGTCGGGGGGGTGAGGTAATTGTATGGGAAGCAAGTTACAGAGGGGACTCCTTGGGGGGGACTTTCTCATGATGGGACAGATTCAACTTGGGTGGATCAGGCACATTAACAGATTAATTTTTTGGGGGGTTTATTTGACTTTTATTTAGCAAAAATAACCACAGAGATATTTATTCGTTATCTTCTCTGCGCAGTCTGGCATTGGGGTTCCTCACTTTGATGGCGAGCTGTGCCGCTCTCTCCACAATGGTCTGTAGCTTCTTAGATGGAGACTTTGTCAGCGATTTCAGTACAGAAGGACTTGTTGCTCATCCACAGAACCTCGTCCTCCATGACATTGTGGACAAGGAATTTGCGGGTGGACCAGGAATTTGCGGAACCCTGTGAGCAGCATGTGTTTGGTCTTCTACTTGCTACCGTATCCAATGTTTGGCAATATAGATTCGCAAGTAATATTATTTTTCACACCTATCCCAAAAATAAAAATGCATGCAGTATGCGCAAATAAAACTTGGAACTGGAATTGGAGAGAGGGCCTGTAGGTGGGGGGGCAGGCTGGGGGAAGGAGGTTTCGCTGGAAGAGCCAGAGGAGTGCCCCCTGGGGCTAGCGTGTGTGGTGGTGACAACAGCCGGATGTATTTAGAATGACAACGCAGGACCCCAACTTAAAAATTTAGCATCAACCGGTACAGTCGTAAATTATGAGATTGATCAAGTGTGGCATGACTTTTTAGATGGAGATTTCAAGTGGTCACGTACTCCCTGGAACCCCATAGTCACCCCTTCTCTGATGTGCTAGCCCAGAACATTCTCTGCCCCAATTCGCAAGACCTTTTGCAGTCTCAGTGTGCTGACAGTGTGGATTTACCAGTGTTGTCTGAGGAGGTGGTGGACAATGGCGAGACACAGGTGTCGGGGGGTGAGGTAGTTGTATGGGAAGCAAGTTACAGTGGGGACTCCTTGGGGGGGACTTTCTCATGATAGGACAGATTCAACTTGGGTGGATCAGGCACATTAACAGATTAATTTTTTGGGGGGTTTATTTGACTTTTATTTAGCAAAAATAACCACAGAGATATTTATTCGTTATCTTCTCTGCGCAGTCTGGCGTTGGGGTTCCTCACTTTGATGGCGAGCTGTGCCGCTCTCTCCACAATGGTCTGTGTGTTCTTAGATGGAGACTTTGTCGGCGATTTCAGTACAGAAGGACTTGTTGCTCATCCAAAGAACCTCGTCCTCCTTGACATTGTGGACAAGGAATTTGCGGGTGGACCAGGAATTTGCGTAACCCTGTGAGCAGCATGTGTTTGGTCTTCTACTTGCTACCGTATCCAATGTTGGGCAATATAGATTCACAAGTAATATTATTTTTCACACCTATCCCAAAAATAAAAATGTATGCAGTATGCGCAAATAAAACTTGGAACTGGAATTGGAGAGAGGGCCTGCAGGTGGACCTCTGGAAAAATTGTTTGAATAGAGGGCCTGTAGGTGGACCTCTGGAAAAATTGTTGGAATAGAGGGCCTGTAGGTGGACCTCTGGAAAAATTGTTGGAATAGAGGGCCTGTAGGTGGACCTCTGGAAAAATTGTTGGAATAGAGGGCCTGTAGGTGGACCTCTGGAAAAATTGTTGGAATAGAGGGCCTGTAGGGGGGCCCTCCTGAAAAATTGTTTGAAGAGAGGGCCTGTAGGGGGCCCTCCTGAAAATTTGTGCTAAAAGAGTGCCAGTTGGACATCTAAAAAATTGCATTTTTTAGGTCAGTATTAGGCAAAGACGATATAGAGGAGGAGGAGGAGTAGGAGGAGGAGTAGACAGGAGGAATCGGATACATAAGTTATTTAAATCTTTAGCTGCTTTCCCCCGGAGGAGATTTGAATTCCGGTGAAATCCAGGCTTTGTTCATTTTAATAAGCGTCAGCCTGTCAGCGCTGTCAGTTGACAGGCGTGTACGCTTATCGGTGATGACGCCACCAGCTGCACTGAATACCCGCTCTGACAGAACGCTAGCGGCAGGGCAGGCCAGCACCTCCAAGGCGTACAGCGCCAGTTCAGGCCATGTGTCCAGCTTTGAAACCCAGTAGTTGTATGGAGCAGAGTGATCGGTCCGGACGTTGATATGGTCAGCTAGGTACTCCCTCACCATCTTTCTGTACAGCTCCCCCCTACTCTGCCTAGACTGGGGACAGGTGACAGTGTCTTGCTGGGGTGACATAAAACTGGCAAAGGCCTTGGAGAGCGTTCCCCTGCCAGTGCTGGACAAGCTGCCTGCTCGCCTCCTCTCCCCCGCTACTTGGCCCACAGAACCATGCCCTCTGCCGCTAGCGGCGTCAGATGGGAAGAATTGTTTCAGCTTGTGCACCAGGGCCTGTTGATACCTATTCACTCTCATACTCCTTTCCTCTGCAGGGATGAGAGTGGAAAGGTTCTGCTTGTACCGTGGGTCCAGGAGAGTGAACACCCAGTAATCGGTGTTTGAAAAAATTCTTCTAACGCGAGGGTCACGGGATAGGCAGCCTAACATGAAGTCTGCCATGTGCGCCAGAGTCCCAACACGCAAGAATTCCTCTCCTCACTGACCTGACTCTCCATTTCCTCCTCCTCCTCCAAGTCCTCCTCTTCAGCCCATACACGCTCAAGAGTTAAGGACTGAGCACTGGTACCCTCTACTATCTCGCCGACATTCTCCTCCTCTTCCTCCTCATCCTCATCCCCCTCCTCCGATACGCGCTGAGAAACAGACCGGAGGGTGCTCTGGCTATCAAGCGACGTATCTTCCTCCACCGTCTCTTGTGACAAGCGCAAAGCATCCGACTTGATGCTGAGCAGTGATTTTTTCAACAGGCAAAGCAGCGGGATGGTGAGGCTGATAATGGCGGCATCGCCGCTGACCATCTGTGTTGACTCCTCAAAGTTGCTCAACACCTGGCAGATATCAGACATCCACGTCCACTCCTCATTGTAGACTTGAGGAATCTGAGAGACCTGACTACCTGTTCTGGTGGAAGATGACATCTGGCAGTCTACAATCGCTCTGCGCTGCTGGTAAACTCTGGATAACATGTTTAATGTGGAATTCCATCTCGTGGGCACGTCGCACAACAGTCGGTGAGCGGGCAGTTGTAGGCGGCGCTGCGCTGCCCTGCCCTGAGAGTGGCAGCATCTGTGCTAGACTTGCGGAAATGTGCACAGATGCGGCGCACCTTGGTGAGCAAATCAGACAGATTGGGGTATGTCTTGAGGAACCGCTGAACTATAAGATTGAACACGTTGGCCAGGCATGGCACATGTGTCAGTCTGCCGAGTTGCAGAGCCGCCACCAGGTTACGCCCGTTGTCACACACAACCATGCCTGGCTTGAGGTTCAGCGGTGCCAGCCACACATCGGTCTGCGCCGTGATGCCCTGTAACAGCTCTTGGGTGCCTTTTGTCACCTAAGCTCAGCAGTTTGAGCACCGCCTGCTGGCGCTTACCCACGGCACTGCTGCTGCGCCTAGAGCTACCGACTGAAGGCGCCGTGCCCACGGATGGTAATTCGGTGGAGGAGGAGGGGTCGGAGGAGGAGAAGGAGGAGGCATAGTACGTCTGAGAGACCGTGACCGAGGTAGGCCCCGCAATCCTCGGTGTGGGCAGTACATGAGCGGCCCCAGGGTCATTCTCGGTCCCAGCCTCCACCAAGTTAACCCAATGTGCCGTCAGTGACATGTAGTGTCCCTGCCCGGCAGCACTTGTCCACGTGTCCGTGGTTAGGTGGACCTTCTCAGAAACAGCGTTGGTCAGGGCACGGATGATGTTCTGTGACACGTGCTGGTGTAGGGCTGGGACGGCACATCGGGAAAAATAGTGGCGGCTGGGGACGGAATACCGAGGGGCAGCCACCGCCATGAGATTTCGAAAGGCCTCGGTCTCTACCAGCCTATACGGCAGCATCTCCAGGCTAAGCAATTTGGAGATGTGGACGTTGAGGGCTTGGGCATGTGGGTGGGTAGAAGTCCGGTAGAATTAAGTGACGTACAGAAAGTGTCACCAGGACAGTATATACGGATGTGAGCGAATGTTTTGAACTGAGAAACAGAAAGGTTACACGCAGCTGAGTCAAATGGATTTGTATCACTGAGCTAAAACAACTGAAAAAAATTTTTTTTTTTTATATTTTCTTTTTTTTGGGAACGTGACGTGCAAGAACTATGGTAGGCCTGACTGACACCCTGTTAACAGTGGCTATTTAGTCTGCGACCCAGACAAATGTCGCACAGAGAGTTTTCTGGATCAAGCGGTAGATGATATTGGTAGCAAATGACTTGGTTGTATTGTGTGACGTACAGAAAGCGTCACCTGGACAGTATATACGGATGGGAGCGAATGTGCTGAACTGCGACACACAGAAAGGTTACACGTAGCTGAGTAAAATGGATTTGTATCACTGAGCTAAAACAACTGAAAAAATATTTTTTTTTTCATATTTGTTTTTTTATATTTTTTTTACAATTTTGTTTTTTTGGGAACGTGACGTGCAGGAAATATGGTAGAACTGACTAACACCCTGTTAACGGTGGCTATTTAGTCTGCGACCCAGAGAAATGTCGCACAGAGAGTTTTCTGGATCAAGCGGTAGATGATATTGGTAGCAAATGACTTGGTTGTATTGTGTGACGTACAGAAAGTGTCACCTGGACAGTATATACGGATGGGAGCGAATGTGCTGAACTGTGACACACAGAAAGGTTACACGTAGCTGAGTAAAATGGATTTGTATCACTGAGCTAAAACAACTGAACTAATAATTTTTTTTTTTATATTTTGTTTTTTTGGGAACGTGACGTGCAGGAAATATGGTAGAACTGACTGACACCCTGTTAAAGGTGGCTATTTAGTCTGCGACCCAGACAAATGTCGCACAGAGAGTTTTCTGGATCAAGTGGTAGATGATATTGGTAGCAAATGACTTGGTTGTATTGTGTGACGTACAGAAAGTGTCACCTGGACAGTATATATGGATTGGAGTGAGTCAGTGCTGAACTGTGACACACAGAATGGTTCCACAGTGCTGTGTGCAATGGATTTGTATCACTGAGATAGAAAAAAAAAAAAAAAAACAGGGTTAGATATGGCGATAGCTGCACTACTAGTGCCAGCCAGCCAAGTGACAAAAAATAAATAAATAAAATGTCTTCTAGCCCTTAGAAGGGCTGTTGGGTTCTTTGTGGGTGATCCCTGCCTAACAGTCAACTAAATCCAGGCCCTAACACTGTCCCTGAAAGGCAGCAGCTCTATCCCTAACGACATCCAGATGGCATCTGAGCCGAGCGCCGCGGCCAGTCGGTAGTATATTCCAGGGTCACCTGATCAGGCCAGCCAACCCCTGCTATCGACATGTAAGGGCCCCACGTGATGCTGGGTGTACTGTAGAGTCTCCTGGCTTGTGATTGGCTGTGTTTTTAGGCACCAGAAAAGCACGATGCGGAAGTTGCCATTTCCTCGAGTATGGCGAGATACTCGTCCGAGCTGCAAGTACTTACGAGTACCCTAATACTCGAACGAGTACCAAGCTCGGACGAGTATGCTCGCTCATCTCTAATAAATAAAGTTTAAAAAAAAAAATTCCGAAAATAAAAAAAAATTGTAAAAAAAATTAAAAAATACACATGGGTGTCGCCGCGTGCGAAAACACTCATACTATAAAAATATAAAAATGTATTTTCCGTACGGAAAAAAGCGTCAAAATGACGGATTCGCCATTTTTTGTTGCTTTTTTTTCTAAAAAAAATTAAATAAAAAGTGATCAAAAAGTCATACACACCCCAGAATGGTATCAATAAAAAGTCCAGATCGCTCTGCAAAAAATGAGCTCCCATACAAGATATGATATGATTGATATAATTCCAACTTTATAATTATTTTATCACTATCAAAACACAAGAAAAACTATACATATGAGGTATCGCCGGATTTGTACCGACCAGAAGAATGAAAGTAAGTGGTCAGTTTTAATGAACATCGAACGCCGTAAATAAAAAACCCATAAAACTGTAGTGAAATTGTGTTTTTTTTGCAATTTCCCCTGATTTTTAATTTTTTTCCCGCTTCCCACTATACCATATGCAATATTATATAGTGGCGTTGGAAAGTACAACTTGTCCCGCAAAAAACAAGCCCTCATACAGCTATGTGAACAGAAAAATAAAAAAGTTATGACTGTATGAAGGCAGGGAGCGCAAAATGAAAACGGAAAAAAAAAACCCTCCGGGGCTGAAAGGGTTATCAATCACGTTAGTAGAGCACTTCGTAGTCCTACTGCTCTGAAGGCAAAGGACCCCTTCTTCTTTGACCTAAATGTAGTAGATTTACTTCACTTGGATAAACATTGGCAACTCAGACACAGATTAAGGAAATGTTATATTATTTGGAACACACTTGTTTATATAAGAATAGGATGTGATCTGGCAATATCTAATGGCGCATGGTGAATATCTAATGTTGCTTCAATACTTATGTCCTATAATGTGATGCCCAAATTAGTAGAGCAGCACAAATCAAATTAATTGTGTAAATGTATAACATTTCACAGTTTATTACTTTCAGAATTGCACATTTAGAGGATTTAATATGCCTAAATACACTGTTTTACATGCAGTTGTGTCTAAGAGTCCATGTATATAGTTATAGCAAATAATAAAGAGGCGAAGAATATTAATTGATCCATCGTTAACCACTGGTATCTCAATTACTACTGAAATCCAATCTTTAAGTATTCAATTTCTAATGATATGTCCTTACTTTTTCTAACATAATTGAAATTGACATTTCTGATCTAAAATACAGTATACTGTGGACGTTGTGTATTGTCATTGCTTATCTTTTGCCTACTACCTTCTAGCATTGAGATGAAAGCTATATGGAATGAAGATGACTTTGCAGTAGAGCAAATCGATTCTAAAAATTTGACCCACATTTTTCAAAAAGTTCAGATTCTGCAGGAGAGAAAAAGACTTTATTTGGACCTGAATCAAATTCAGATGAATCAGACCCAAATTGAATTTTAAGAAATTCTCTGATATCTACGGTACTTTGTGGTAAATGCTTGGGCTTTGAAGGAGCACCCTATTTATGTACATTTTTCTATTGGATACTATATTCTAAAAAAAATTCCCCATTTGTTCTAAAACAGAAGATAAGTGGTATAGCAAAAAATAAAATCATTAACTTTATATTAGAAAATATGTATTCTTATACTTAGATTTCTTCTACTATTGGATCTTGAGAGAACATTCTATTAAATGGTTTTACAGGGTCAGAGTATCATCCCGATACACACAATAAAGCTTTGCTTTTCATCATTGCTTCTTACAAACTTTGCCATACCATTGTCAGTTTATTTACTACAATATATTCTTGAGTCTATATTGCGTTATTCTAATGATATGCAATGGAAATTGTCAGCAGAGGGGAAAGATGATGGAGTCCAAACTGCAAGGTGAGGACAATGAAGATCAGAGAGCCACAGTTAACTAGGATCCTCATCAACACTATCCTTTTCCTTAGGGCTCGTTCTCACGACCGTATTTTTCTTTCCGTGTCCGCTCCGTTTTTTTGCGGAACCATTCAGTTCAATGGGTCCGCAAAAAAAACGGAAGGTCTTCCGTGTGCATTCCGTTTCGTATGTCCGTATTTCCGTTCTGCAAGATTATGAGTCTTGTCCTATTATTGTCCGCATCACGGACAAGGATAATACTGTTCTATTAGGGGCCAGCTGTTCCGTTCCTCAAAATACGGAATGCACACGGACATCATCCGTATTTTTTGCGGATCCGTTTTTTGCGGACCTCAAAATACATAAGGTCGTGTGCATGAGCTCTTAAATGGGTTGACCAGCTTTCTGGACTTTTAACTTTGACAGGAGCCTGTTGAACTTGTTGAAAAACCACAATCACCTGCTTCTTGGATCTCCGTTATGGCTCCATGGCTCCCTTCAGCAGTCTCCTTTTTCCCAGCCTGTAAATTTCTGGATGGGGTCACGTGCATCGCTGCAGCCAATTGACTGGCCTCAGCAATGGCACATCACCAAGCGCATGTCACTGCTCTGTTATGTGTCCCCAGCCATTGGTAGCAGCGCTACATATAACCCTATCTGTGTGGATGTTTAGAGGACAGGGATTGAAAGACCACTAAAGTGAGGCAGGCAAATGGAAAGAGGTGGCAGAGAGCAGATTAATATTTTTGTTTTCAAGAGGTACAACAAATGTCCAGAAAGTTGAAAACCTCTTCATGGCTATGTTTAGGACTCATATTTTTTCATTTTTCAGATTTTTTTTTCTCTTCCATTTCAAGCTATAATACAAAGACAGCAATAGTAAAAAATTTTAGAGGAACATTGCAATATATATCTATGGGTTAATGAGTGGTTGGTTTGAATAAACAGTCTGCATTAAATTACAGTGCCCACTGGATTTGTTATGCTTTTAAAAATTAAAAAAGTTCAAAAAGTCGTATATTGGGGGCAGATCATGTTTAAATACACACAGTTTTATAAAATAAAAAAAACAGTGGCTTGTTCTGAACAAGTGGTCAAAAAAGTATGCATTCACAGGGTCAAATGCTTGCCCGTATTTATACACACAGACAGTAATATTGGAAGAAGCAGTGGCTTGTTCAAAACAAGCATTCAAAAATGATGCCTTTACAGGGGCAGGTGCGTGCCCATGTTTATATATACAAATGTATTGAACCAGAATCCAAAATGTGACCATTTTGTGGAAGCAGCAGCAGTGCAGGTAATTGGGGCAGCAGTAGCAGCACAGTATGCAACATGACAGATAAGGCAGTTGATGTGCAGCTATATAGGGGTAATAGTTGAAATGGGGGGCCGCAGCAGTACAGTATGGGAAATGATGAACAGGCAGGAAATGATGTAGTATGATTGAGCCAAGCGATAAATAACCACTCTCAGCAATGGAAGATCTATTTATTAGACTCTATCAGAGGTGTGTGAAAATCCTCACAGATCCATGCTTCATTCATTTTGACAAATGTGATGTTTTCTATACTTGTAGAGGACACATGTGTCTGTGTGGGTGTAACAACGCCATCTGCTGGACAGAAAATCCTCTCAGACAGTGTAATGGAAGTTGCACAAGACAGAAAACAGATAATGTAGCAAAGTGGGCCTGTTAGAGACACTGTTCCAATCTGCCTACCAAGAAGTCCATGGGATTAGGAAACAGATTATGTGCTGTAGAAAGGACATGGTCCAAGTAGGACTAAATGTGGCTGTTCATGCAGTTCCTGATGTGCATCAGTTTGGTGTGTCACTTGAAAAAAACACTCCATCAGGTTCATCAAACTGAATTGGCTGCTGCTGGTGTTGATGTGGCTTCTGCTTCTTGGCAGGAGGAAGGTGACTCCATGAAGACAGAAAGGGGCCTCCTAGTCAGACATGCAGGCAAAGGGTCAGCAAAAGCTGCAGCAAGTTGGGTATAGAATATATATCCTGGTAACACAACAATTTTGCCTCCCTTTCTGCATTAGTAAATCATCCCCAATTTTGCTTTGACATTGAGGCTCTAAAAGCATTGCTATCCAGTAGTTGTCAATTTGCTTGATGCTAAAGATATGATTTTCAGCACTTAAGCAACCAAGCATGCAGCTTGCATGCTCCCAAGTATCCCCAAGGACCCAGTACTTTTAGGTCCTGCTCCCCCTGCCATGATCGGTCATGGCCAGTGTTGTTGTCATCATCGTCAGCCACATTTCGTAGCTGTGCCTGGGATAATCCCATGTCTCCCTGCAGCACCAACTCCTCCTTTTTCTGCTCCTCCTCCAGTGGTAGCTCCCTGTCCTCATCCTCCACCTCCTATTCCTCCTTATGAATGCATCCGTGTTGATTCCCAACAGCTACAGGATAGTGAACAAGATGTGGATGCTGTTCTTCGGCATCGTGGATTAAGGATTGCAAAGACCGTTTCGCTGCTGCAAGTCCAAGAAGGGTTATTTATCTATATAAGAATGGATGAAAGGTGCAAACAATTTTCTGGACTTATTTTTTTAAAAGAGTCACATCTGCCATGCCGGAGAATGTGTTATTTCCCCAAATAAAATGACGCCATGATGTTCCTTCCATTATCGTTGACCACCATGTCCAGTTGTAGTTTACTAAAAGATAGCCAGTGGGATATTTGCTAATTGATTTAGATTATCATCTGATTCTCTGTGTGGCTTCTCTCACCCAAGGTCATCAGTTCTAGGACAGAATGGTAATGCTGCAGTAAAAATATTATAGGATGGAGAGGGACTGGAAGCAGTGTGGCTGTGCACACACCATCAGTTCCCTAAAGGCAGTGGAATCCACTAAGTTGTATGGCAGCAACTGTACCATCAGGAACTTTGCCATGTCAGAGCTCAGCCTTCACACAAGTGGATTGTTTGGGGCATATAATTGTTTCCTGGTCACATATTCTGTAATGGATGACTGATAGTAGAGATGAGTGAATCTATTCGCCGCTTCGTAGATTCGATACGAATCTTGGAAATTTTCCGCTGCAAAGCTAATTCAAATTTTTTGAAATTCTCTCCGTTAGATTCAAAAATGTTCTTAAGGCTTTATATGCATTCGCTATGTACTTGTCCGATAAATTGTACGCTAATGCTACGTATAATTTACTCTATACGCTGTTGCATACGAATTCAATTAATTAGCAAACTTTTTCTGTTCGTTCGTTATTCATTCAGCAAAAGCCCGGGAAGAAAGCGGTCACCTGATCTAGTAGGCAGGGCTTGCTCTGATTGGCTCAGCCTCGGTAAGCCAGTGACGCATCAGTTGTGCTGCGAATGCTGAGATGAGCAGAAGCACTGTGTGTGTAGTTCTGAGAGACTGAGTCCTGTTTTGTTAAAATTGGGGTGTAATTGTTCTGGGAATCCATATTACACATATCAGGGATACTGCAGGGCCAGTGCAGGGCTAGTAATTAATCAGGCAGGGAGAGAGAGACAGGGAGAGAGACAGGGAGAGAGACAAAGACCAGCTGCAGGGCCACAGTCAAGTGAAAAATGTCTGTAATGGATAAGCAAATGGGGTCCAGTTCCAGCCAGACCTCGAGCACAGGGCAGCAATGCTAAAGGACCTGTATCCGGAGCTTCTACTTGTACAATTCACAATACTTGGCCGGTGTTCCACCGGACTAACCCACCAAGGCGCAAAATTGTAGTGGAGGAGAAAGTGGATGAGGTAGTGGAGTGGATGGCACGCTCATCTCAGTCACAGCCAGATAATCTGCTGTAAGACTTTAAGACTTCTGTGCACTAACTTACTTTCTAAATTCAGGGCTTTAAAAACATAAATGTAGGTTTGGCGGGAAGGGATGACCCATTCAGTCGTTCCAAAACCACTGTAACGTGAAGAATGACTACCTCTATACCTTTAAAGAGATGCTGGCCTGGGAAAACCATTTGAGAAACAGATTTTTGGAGACTTGGAAGCCCTGATTCTCCTACAGACATACCCATAGTACTAGCTCTTAATGCCCATTATGTTGGTGTTTCTCCATTACATAGGACTTTTATTTTTTCTATTGTCTCTTTTTTTTAAATTTTTTGAATAAATCTCTTTTTATTTCTTTCTCTCTCTCTCCTTCAAAATTTGCGTGAATAAAATCACAGAAAATTTGAATTTGGCTGCAATTTTTTTTTAGAAAATTCATGTCCTTAGTTTCAAATTGATTCAGTGTAGTCACTGAGAGTTCCATAGTCTGTGCTCTTACAGTAAAGCATCCTTGTCAATGATGATGATGATGATGATGAAATTTTCTGTCCTCCCCACCAGAGGCGTACCCAGAGAAGTAAGGGCTCCATAGCAAGGCTCAAACCAGGCCCCCCACACAGGACAGAAGGGTTTCCGCCTAAACCCCTTTCAATGACCCTTGGACCATTTTTCCATTGCTTCATTTGCTAAAAGTTGTTCCTATAGAGGGTACCAACTGGGCCCCCTCTTCCCTGGGCCCCATAGCAGTCGCATGATCTGTCGCTATGGTAGTTATGCCCCTGCTCCCCACTATAACCATTCTCCTTATCACAGTTGTAGGCCTATGATGAAGGTGAAACCACCTACAAGAGCATACCGTTAATAAAGTATACTTTTTTTATAATTAAAGTCAATAGTGCAAATAATTAGTAAAAGTAGTGTCAGTAGAACCTTTAATGCGGTAGGGGCTTTGATTAGGGCTTCAAATACAACTACCGTTTGTACACCCCATATAGCTACACAATTGCATGGAATGCTGTACATGGCAAGCAGCATGGTAGTAGCACCATTATCTTACTTACAATTTATATGTGCCATATATATCAGAAACAACAGCTCTCATTATGTGATCGTTTGCGGCACAAAGGATTTATAGGGTGCAGAAAACAAGTCCTTTTTACCATTCTGATGATATACTATTGTACATCGTCTCGCTGTTATAGCCTTGTCTCATGATTTGTTGGGTAAATGAAAAAAATATTTTAATGTAAAGCATCATTAAAGACAAAAATATAAGTCTATGTTCAGAATGAGTAGTTGTGTTTTACATATAAATCTCATAACCAGCTTGATGTTTGAAGCTGGGTTCCTAAATCACACAGAAAGTAATATAAATTATAATTGACACTATGGTACAGTAATATTTTCACTTTTGAAAATGATTCTATGGAATTTCACATAGACAGGAACCATTATGTAGTTAAATATTCATAATAACTAGTTATAGCATTTTTGATGCCTGGAATGCATCCTCGACTAGGCTCGTGGACAGAGCAAGTTACAAAAATATAGACATAAATGCCAATCTTTTATGGGGCAATATTTTATTAAAATTAAATTTTCCTCTCATAAAAACCTCATTGCTCCCAATGCGGCAAAACAGATGCATGCAGTGAAAGCTGCTAAAAATGACAAAAATGCAAAAAGTAAAGGTTTGGCAAAAACACGTTACTTAGGTGTAACTACATTTTGCAATGCTTATCAATAACATGTACAATAGATTAAAAAAAAAAAAGTTAAAAGAAAATTAAAATTAAAAGGTTTGGCTTGCAAGCAACTTTTATCACATCTCCACTGAGTACTTAAATGTATGAAATATATGATCACAGGATCATGATCGCTGGGTGTCCAACCACCGGGATCCTCACTGTTCACGAGAATAGAGCAGTACAGCGCATGTGTGAGCAGCACTCCATTTACAGTGTATGCGACTGCCTAGTAAAGCACTTGCCTAACTCCAGTAGTCCAATAGAAGTGAATGGAGAGGTGGTCCCTTGGTGATTCAAGTTCTTGTAATCAGTGGTGGTCCTTGCGTTAAGACCCCGTTATCATCATACATTTATCACCTGATCTGTAGATAAGCGCTAAATGTTGTTCTTGGGCAATTGATTTAATTGTATTTTCTAAATATCATTGTCTTTGTCCAAATTTTGGGCTCTAATTCAGGAATATGACTCTTTTTGCAAATAGCATATATTTAGTGATGAGCGAATCAAAGTTTATCTGAATTTCAGGATAAATTTGATTTGCCGCAAATTGCCCAAATTTCCTTGTGTTTTGCATTAGCGAATCGATTTAACATGAAATAGTGGAATATAACAAAACAAAAAATACTTACCTGATCCATTTGCTAACAACTAGGGATGAGCGAATTTCTTGACGGGCCGGCCGCCACCATCTTGCTTGAAGATCTGGAGCGAAATCTCGCACAGCGCGAGATTACGTCATCACACCGGCCGGCGTGGTGACGTCATACGTCACTACGCGCGAGATTTCACCCGGGATCTTCAATCAAGATGGCGGCCCGTCGCGAGCAAATGGAGGAGGTAAGTATGGATGTTTTTGTTTTTTACACTATTTCAGTATAAATCGATTCGCCGACACAAAGCACAAGGAAATTCGGCTTCTAGGCGAATCAAATTTATCCTGAAATTTGGATCGAATTCCACTTCGTGGGATTTGATTCGCTCATCTCTACTCACGACAGGCCTACTCACGACACCGCCATCTTGCTTGAAGATCTTGACCGAAATCTCATGTGTGGTGAAGTATCCCTATGGACCGCACAAGATTTTGCACCAGACCTTCATAAAGATGGTGACTGGCCTGTCACAAGCACATGGATCAGGTAAGTATTATTTTTTTAATTTTACACTCTGTTATTAATATGATATGCCAGATCTGAGGGGTTCAATGATGGAGAGCGGTGCAATCGCCCCTCCCTGTCATTGCACCCACTACTTGCGAAGAATGTAAAATTTTTGTAAAATTCTGTGAATCAGCCATATTCGAATTTTAGAATACTTTGCTCATTACTACATATATTATGCACATGTGACTCCAAAAGATTATTTCTTATTATTTACAAGCTACAACGCAAACTGCACAATGTGGCCACCATGACATATACATGCTTCTTTGTGCCCTTATGGTTTGGAAAAGACAAACACATTATTGTGAGGCAGAGAACTGAATCCTGTCATTACATGGTGGTTTAGTTCTCTCTTTCCTGCGCTGATCTCAGGGTGGGGGACTGACACCCGGTACTCCCACTGATCAACTGTAGCTCACAGTAGCACCACGGCCTTCTCACAGCTTTTCCTAGGCTGAGTGACAGCACATTTATTGGTGACGTGGCCTCTGCACAGCTCTGTAGAAGTGAATGGGGAGTGAGATACCAAGCTCACAGGAGCTTCTCAAACAGCTGATCAGCAGAGGTCTCAGGTGTCAGACCTCTGCTGATCAGATACTCATGACCTATCCTCAGGACCCTTTGAAATAAGTCTTCCCATTATCTTCTCTAATCTTGTTCCTATTTACACTAGACAAACCTGTGTGTCCTGTTACATAAATGTACAGGTTTAAAATGCACATGGATTCCTTAGTTGGCATCATATATGGTGCCAGGGACACATGTCAATATTATCCCTCCTGATTGGCTGAGGCTGACTGCAGTGCATTATGTGCAAGCCAGCTGACCAGGGTTATGCTAAGGGTGAAGTGATCCTTCTTCTTTTATCTTCTGTGCCCTGCACTGCTGTCTTCTGATCTCTAAAATGGCTGACATCATTTTGAGATATTAACCCCTTGGCGCATTTGGACGTAACTGTACGTCCAAAGTGCAAGTAAGTTGCGGCATTTGGACGTGCACTTACGTCCAAACTGCTTACCGGGACTGTGACACTATAAAGTGTTACAGCCCCGGAGTCTCCGCTCTCTCGGAGAGCAGAGACCTCGGGGAAGACGGCAAGGGACCAATCAGAGTGGTCCCTTGCCGGCAAGCGCTCCAATTGGTTAGTCTCTGCAGACTAACCAATCCAGCGTTCCACTCTGGAGATCGCAGCCTGAAACCAGGTAAGATGTCTCCTGTGCCCCTACGCTCCCCCCCACCCTTGTAGTGCCCCCCGGTTGCCTCCTTCTTCCCCCTCCTGCGCTGTATTATGTGATGGCAGCGGCTCAGGATTGGAGCCGCTGCCATCTGTAGAGAGTGTGAGCTGTAATTGCAGCTCACACTCTGCTGCTACAGCTGAAATCAGTGCTGGCACCGATTTCAGCTGTTTAACCCCATAGATGCTGCAGTCAGTAGCCGCCCGCAGCATCCAGGGTCTGATCAGCCGTAGTGTAGCACTGATACAGTGCATTGCAATAGATGACTTTTGCAATGCACTGTATAGCCATCAAGCCCACTGGATCTTCAAGATCCAAATGGGTCTTGATAAATTCAAAAAAATGTAAAAAGTAAAAAAAAAAGTGTATAAAGAAAGTAAAAAGAAGTGTAAAAAAGTAAAAAAAAGTTAAAAAACAGCGCCCTTTTTCCCCAAATGAAGTAAAAAAAAAGTAAAAAAAAAAGAAAAAGTACACATATTAGGTATTGCCGCGTCCGTATCGAACTGCTCTATAAAATAATCACATGGTCCACCCCGCCAGCTGTACGCAAAATTTTTTTTTTTTAAAAAAAGCTATACCAAAACAGCCATTTTTTGTCACCTTGCCACACAAAAAGTGTAATAGCAGGCGATCAAAAAGGCGTATTTACCTCAATGGTACCAATCAAACCGTCATCTCGTCCCGCAAAAAATTAGCCCCTACCTGAGACAATCGCCCAAAAAATAAAAAAACTACAGCTCTCTGACTATGGAGACACTAAAACATGATTTTTTTTGTTTCAAAAATGATATTATTGTGTAAACTTGAATAAATAAAAATAAGTATACATGTTAGGTATTGCCACGTCCGTAACAACCTGCTCTACAAAAATATCGCATGATCTCTCCCCTCAGGTGAACACCGTAAAAAATAAAAAATGTCTAAATAAAGCCATTTTTTGTCACATTTCATCACAAAAAATGTAATACCAAGCGATCAAAAAAGCATATGCCCCCAAAAATAGTACTAATCTAACCGTCATCTTGTCCCGCAACAAATGAGCCCCTAACTGAGACAATTGCCCAAAAAATAAACAAACTACAGCTCTCTGACTATGGAGACACTAAAACATGATTTTTTTTGTTTCAAAAATTGTATTATTATGTAAAACTTAAATAAATAAAAATAAGTATACATGTTAGGTATCGTCACGTCCGTAACAACCTGCTCTACAAAAATATCACATGATCTCTCCCCTCAGGTGAACACCGTAAAAAATAAAAACTGTCTAAAAAAAATTTTTTGTCATTTTTTTTCACATTTCATCACAAAAAATGTAATACCAAGCGATCAAAAAAGAGTATGCCCTCAAAAATAGTACCAATCTAACCGTCATCTCATACCGCAAAAAATGAGCCCCTACCAGAGACAATCGTCCAAAAATAAAAAAAACTACAGCTCTCTGACTATGGAGACACTAAAACATGATTTTTTTTTGTGCTTCAAAAATATTGTGTTAAATAAATAAAAAAAGTATACATATTAGATATTGCCGCGTCTGTAACGACCTGCTCTATAAAAATATCACACGATCTAACCTGTCAGATGAATGTTGTAAATAACAAAAAAAAACAATGCCAAAACTGCTAGTTTTTGTTACCTTGCCTCACAAAAAGTGTAATATAAAGCTACCAAAAATTGTATGTACCCTAAAATAGTACTAACAAAACTGTCAACTTATCCCATAGTTTCTAAAATGGGGTCAGTTTTTTGGAGTTTCCTACTCTAGGGGTGCATCAAATGTGATATGGCAACTTAAAATTTTTTCCAGTGAAATCTGCCCTGGCGTTCCTTTCCTTCTGCGCCCTGCCGTGTGACTGTACAGCAGTTTATGATCACAAATGGGGCATTTCTGTAAACTACAGAATCAGGGTAATAATTATTGAGTTTTGTTTGGCAGTTAACCCTTGATTTATTCTCGGAATAAAATGATTTATATGGAAAATCTGCCCAAAAAGTTAAATTCGGAAATTTTGGCTACATTTTCCTTTAATTCTTGTGGAACACCTAAAACGTTAATAACGTTTGTAAAATCCGTTTGAATACCTTGAGGGGTGTAGTTTCTAAAATGGGGTCATATTTGGGTGGTTTCTATGATGGAAGCCTCACAAAGTGACTTCAGACCTGAACTGGTCCTTAAAAAGTGGGTTTTGGAAATTTTGTGAAAAATTTCAAGATTTGCTTCTAAATTTCTAAGCCTTCTAACGTCCCACAAAAATAAAATGTAATTTTTTAAAATGATCCAAACCTGAAGTAGACACAAAGGGAATGTAAAGTAATAACTATTTTTGGAGGTATTACTATGTATTTTAAAAGTAGAGAAATTGACATTTGGAAATTTGCTAATTTTTCTAAATTTTTGGTAAATTTGGTATTTTTTTATAAATAAGAATGAAATATTTTGACTCAAATTTACCACTGTCATGAAGTACAATATGTGACGAGAAAACAATCTCAGAATGGCCTGGATAAGTAAAAGCGTTTCAAAGTTATTACCGCATAAAGTGACACATGTCAGATTTGCAAAATGGGGCTCTGGCATTTGGTCCAAACTGGCTGTCGCTTGAAGGGGTTAACCTTAATCGAATTGCAAAAGCTTTGGATTCATGCAGAAGTGAACTTTTTGGTTAATTCTAAACTGATAAGATTAATTTAGAATCAATTTACTCATCTCTAATGAAGGTCCTACAAAAACATGGTTAATGCTCAAACCAACAGACATCTTCCTTATCCTCTTTTGTAGATGGGGGTATAATCAATAAAACAAAAAAATATAATAATAAAAAATGGCTGCTCTCTTCCAAAAATAGCACCATATCTGTCCACAGGGTTTGTGTAGTATGAACACTAGAGATGAGCGAGCACTAAAAGGCTCGGGTGCTCGTTATTCGAGACAAACTATTCCCGATGCTCGGGTGCTCGTTTCCAGTAACGAACCCCATTGAAGTCAATGGGACAATGGGAGACTCGAGCATTTTTTGCAGGGGACCAAGGCTCTGCCTAGGTAAGGCTGGGTGAAAACCTGGAAACATCAGAAAATGATGGAAACACCACGGAAATGGACAGGAAACAGCTGGGGCAGCATGCATGGATGCCTCTGAGGCTGCCTAATCGTACCATTACGCCAAATTATGGGCAACAGCCTGGTGGTGACCCTCAAGACAATTGTGCTGACCCAGACCAAGAAAGGTGAGGCACATGCCCATCACATGTTAGGGAAGCACACAAATAGGTGCAACGTAGGTCCATCACCCATGCCCATGCTGGCACTGCTCTCCTATCCCCAGCCACACGATGCAGGCATAAGCCTGACACATAGCTCCTAGGGTGTGCCAAGGTGAGGGGGACAATACAAAAGTATATCCCAACCTCAATGACTACCAAATACAATGAAAAATAAACTAGAAGGGGGCAGCATTAAATAGATAAAACATCACTTTTAATCGTCTGTTAACAGACGATTAGAAGTGATGTTTTATCTATTTAATGCTGCCCCCTTATAGTTTATAAGCCTGACACAGCATGTGTCTTGACACCAACAAGTGACCAAGTTAGATGAGGTAGCAAGTGAGCCACCCAAAAATTTAGCCTGACGCAGCATGGCGGTGACAACCGAGTGACCGAGTTAGACTGAGGTAGCAGCAGGTGAAGCACGGATGGTAATTCGAAGGAGGAGGAGGGGTTGGAGGAAGAGGCATAGTAAGTCTGAGAAACCGTGACCGAGGTAGGCCCCGCAATCCTCCAAGTGGGCAGTACATGAGCGGCCCCAGGGTAGCAGGATGGTAGCAGGTAGAGCACATAAAAAAATTTAGCGTGGCCCTGTATGTGGACGTTAAGGGCTTGTGCATGTAGGTGGGCTGAACTTTTTTTCTGCTTGCGCTCCAACGTCTGCTGTAATGACAGCTGAATGTTGCGCAGGGACACATTGGTGGACAGTGTGGAGGATCATGGAGGCGAAGGGGTGGTTTTCCGGCAGGAGGCGCTCGTGACGGGGTCCAGGGCTGGGGGTTTGACTCGCAGAGGCAGCGAGTGACACAGGAGAAGGAGCAGTGGTGGGACCCGCATGAGGGGAACGGACAGCCTTAGTTCCATAGTGTTTAGCACTCGTATACCTGCGCATGCTGGTGGTGGTTAGGCTGGGAGTGGTGGAACCCCCACTTAAAAGTTTGGCATCAACTGGTACGGCTGTCAACATTGAGCTTGAACTAGTGGGGCATGTGTGGTATCGATTCTTCTCAGTTTAAAATCGTATACGTCCCCTATCTTGGGACCATATATTTCATGGATTTTTCGAACACGGAAAAGGAAAAAGAGCTTGCTCTGGCCAGGGTAGTGTCTTTTCTACTGCAGCTAAGGGGACATGTCCATGCTCTGCCTATCACAGGTCAGTAGCCAATTAAAAGAAGAACCAAAAAAAATCAGTATAATATCTAATACGTCCCCTATCCGGGTAAATTGTTTGGAGAGAGGGCCTGTGGGTGGGGGGTAGGCTGGGGGGAAGGAGGTTGAGCTGGAAGAGCCAGAGGAGTGCCCCCTGGGCTAGCGTGTGTGGTGGTGACAACAGCCGGATGGAGTTCGAATGACGACGCAGGACCCCAACTTAAAAATTTAGCATCAACCAGTACGGTTGTCAACTCTGAAATTTGTCGAGTGGGGCATGTGTTGTATGCATTCTTCTCAGTTTAATACCGTATACGGCACCTATCCGGAAAAATAGTTTGGAGAGAGAGAAAGAGAGGAAAAAGACGTATTTTTAAAAGTGACGTTCAGTATAGATCATTTAAAGAGAAAGAATGGATTTTATGAAATGGATTTGTATCACTGAGAGCAAAAGAACCTATTTTTTTACGTGACGTGCAGTATAGATCACTTGGAGATAAAAAGGGGAATGTGTAGACTTGGGCTGCTATAGTGCAAACCACTATGGTGGTGACAACAGAGTGAGCAAGTGACACTGCGGTAGCAGGCGAACCACATAAACATTTTTCGTGGCCCTGTATGGCGGCGGTGACAACAGAGTGACTGAGTTAGTATGCGGTAGCTAGTGAAGCACCCAAACATTTAGCCTGACACAGCATGGCGGTTGCACCACCAATGACTTTGTCCGACTGAGAATGCAGTGAAATGGCTTTTGTTGACCCTCCAAAATTTTTTTTCTTTTCGGAGTACATAAAGTCGACCCTCAGCAAAAAAATTTTTTTTTAAATGTCGGTACTTGCACCTCCTGAAAAATTGTTTTGGACTGTCTGTTTGACACTCCTGAAACATTGTTTTACACTGTCTGTAGTTGACACTGAGGAAAAATTGTTTAGAGAGAGGGCATGTAGGTGGACCTCCGGAAAAATTGTTTGGAGAGAGGGCCTGTAGGGGGCCCTCCGGAAAAATTGTTTAGAGAGAGGGCCTGTAGGTCGCATCCGGAAAAATTGTTTAGAGAGGGGGCCTGTAGGTGGACCTAATTGTGGTAAAAGAATGCCAGTTGGACATCTAAAAAATGGCATTTTTTGGGTCAGCGTTAGGCAAAGACGACAAGGAGGTGGAGGAGTAGAGAAGAGGAATCGGATACATAAGTAATGTTAAACTTTAGCTGCTTTCCCCCGGAGGAGATTTTAATTCCGGTGAAATCCAAGCTTTGCTCATTTTAATAAGCGTCAGCCTGTCAGCGCTGTCAGTTGACAGGCGTGTACGCTTATCGGTGATGACGCCACCAGCTGCACTGAATACCCGCTCTGACAACACGCTAGCGGCAGGGCAGGCCAGCACCTCCAAGGCGTACAGCGCCAGTTCAGGCCATGTGTCCAGCTTTGAAACCCAGTAGTTGTATGGAGCAGAGTGATCGGTCCGGACGTTGGTATGGTCAGCTAGGTACTCCCTCACCATCTTTCTGTACAGCTCCCCCCTACTCTGCCTAGACTGGGGACAGGTGACAGTGTCTTGCTGGGGTGACATAAAACTGGCAAAGGCCTTGGAGAGCGTTCCCCTGCCAGTGCTGGACAAGCTGCCTGCTCGCCTCCTCTCCCCCGCTACTTGGCCCACAGAACCATGCCCTCTGCCGCTAGCGGCGTCAGATGGGAAGGATTGTTTCAGCTTGTGCACCAGGGCCTGTTAATATTTATTCACTCTCATACTCCTTTCCTCTACAGGGATGAGAGTGGAAAGGTTCTGCTTGTACCGTGGGTCCAGTAGAGTGAACACCCAGTAATCGGTGTTTGAAAAAATGCTTTTGACACGAGGGTCACGGGATAAGCAGCCTAACATGAAGTCTGCCATGTGCGCCAGAGTCCCAACATGCAGGAATTCCCTCTCCTCACTGGCCTGACTCTCCATTTCCTCCTCCTCCTCCTCCTCCTCCTCCACCAAGTCCTCCTCTTCAGCCCATACACGCTCAAGAGTTAAGAAGGACTGAGCACTGGTACCCTCTTCTGTCTCGCCGACATTCTCCTCCTCTTCCTCCTCATCCTTATCCCCCTCCTTCGATATGCGCTGAGAAACAGACCGGAGGGTACTCTGGCTATCAAGCGACGTATCTTCCTCCACCGTCTCTTGTGACAAGCGCAAAGCATCCAACTTCATGCTGAGCAGTGAGTTTTTCAACAGGCAAAGCAGCGGGATGGTGAGGCTGATAATGGCGGCATCGCCGCTGACCATCTGTGTTGACTCCTCAAAGTTGGTCAACACCTGGCAGATATCAGACATCCACGTCCACTCCTCATTGTAGACTTGAGGAATCTGACTGACCTGACTACCAGTTCTGGTGGAAGTTGACATCTGGCAGTCTACAATCGCTCTGCGCTGCTGGTAAACTCTGGATAACATGTTTAATGTCGAATTCCATCTTGTGGGCACGTTGCACAACAGTCGGTGAGCGGGCAGTTGTAGGCGGCGCTGCCCTGAGAGTGGCAGCATCTGTGGTCGACTTGCGGAAATGCGCACAGATGCGGCGCACCTTGGTGAGCAAATCAGACAGATTGGGGTATGTCTTGAGGAACCGCTGAACTATGAGATTGAACACGTGGGCCAGGCATGGCAAATGTGTCAGTCTGCCAAGTTGCAGAGCCGCCACCAGGTTACGCCCGTTGTCACACACAACAATGCCTGGCTTGAGGTTCAGCGGTGCCAGCCACAGATCGGTCTGCGCCGTGATGCCCTGTAACAGCTCTTGGGCGGTGTGACTTTTGTCACCTAAGCTCAGCAGTTTGAGCACCGCCTGCTGGCGCTTACCCACGGCACTGCTGCTGCGCCTAGAGCTACCGACTGAAGGCGCTGTGCCCCACGGATGGTAATTCGGAGGAGGAGGTGGAGGAGGAGGAGGGGTCGGAGGAGGAGGCATAGTATGTCTGAGAGACCGTGACCGAGGTAGGCCCCGCAATCCTCGGTGTGGGCAGTACATGAGCGGCCCCAGGGTCAGTCTCGGTCCCAGCCTCCACCAAGTTAACCCAATGTGCCGTCAGTGAGATATAGTGTCCCTGCCCGGCAGCACTTGTCCACGTGTCCGTGGTTAGGTGGACCTTCTCAGAAACAGCGTTGGTCAGGGCACGGATGATGTTCTGTGACACGTGCTGGTGTAGTGATGGGACCTCACATCGGGAAAAATAGTGGCGGCTGGGGACCGAATACCGAGGGGCAGCCACCGCCATGAGATTGCGAAAGGCCTCGTTCTCTACCAGCCTATAGGGCAGCATCTCCAGGCTCAGCAATTTGGAGATGTGGACGTTGAGGGCTTGGGCATGTGGGTGGGTGGAACTGTATTTCCTCTTGCGCTCCAGCGTCTGCTGTAAAGACAGCTGAACGCTGCGCTGGGACACATTGGTGGACGCTGTGGAGGATCGTGGAGGTGAAGGTGTGGTTCTCCGGCGGGAGGCACTCGTGCCAGGGTCCTGGGCAGGGGGTTGACTAGCAGAGGCAGCGAGTGACACAGGGGAAGGAGCAGTGGTGTGACCCGCAGGAGGTGAACGGCCTTGGTTCCATTGAGTGGGGTGTTTAGCACTCATATGCCTGCGCATGCTGGTGGTGGTTAGGCTAGTAGTGGTGGCACCCCTGCTGATCCTGGTGTGGCACAGGTTGCACACCACAGTCCGTCGGTCATCCTCACTTTCTTTAAAGAACCTCCAGACTTGCGAACATCTAGGCCTCGCCACGGGAGCTTCACTACGTGAAACAGTTGCTGCTGATGCACCAGCTCTGGCCCTGCTTCTCCCCTCTGGCCACACCACTGACTCTTCCAACGTGTTCTGGTGCAGCACTCGCCTCTGCCTCAGAAGCACTGTCTTCACTCGGCTTATCAACCCAGCTTGGGTCAGTCACCTCGTCATCCTCCGATTCCTCAGTCTGTTCCCCCCTCGGACTTCCTGCCTGACAACAACTTCACCACTGTCTGACAACCGTGCCTCCTCATCGTCCGACACCTCTTTACACACTTCTTCCACTAAGTCAACATTGTCATCATCATCATCACCCACAGACTGCGACAGTTGGAAAACTTGGGCATCGGGAAAGAGGTCAGCAGCAACCTGAGAAGTGGTTTGTGACTCTGGGAAGGGTCCAGAAAACAGTTCCTGAGAGTATGTCGGATCGCATTTAAAATTTTCCTGGGAGGGGGCAGACTGGGGGGAAGGAGGTTGAGGTGGAGGTACCAGAGGAGTGCTCCCTTGGGTAACGTGGGTAACGACAGGTACTGTCTCACCCTGCCCAGGACCACGGACTCTTGCCCCTGCAGTAATTGAATGCCCACGCCCTCGTCCTCGACCCTTAGCCCTGGGGTTCAACATTTTCTGTATATAAGTGTATTATATAAAAAAAAAAAATTAATGGGCCTGCTGTACTGAAACCCACAAACTTGTTCAATCTGAACAAGAAAATATATAGGTGGATAAGTTAGAGCAAAATTACGTATGTTATTACGTACCGTGCAGTATGGAGCAATTACACTGAAACTATTAGATTAGGCAGACCTGGTCTGCTTAATTGCAACCCAGACAAATGTCGCAGAGATTTTTGTAATGTAGCTGTATCAGTGAGAGCAAAAGACCTTTTTTAATTAAGTGACGTACAGAATGTGTCACCTGGACAGAAAATACGGATTGTGGTTTGTGGTGACTGGACAGCTGAACTGTGACACACAGAATGGTTCCACACAGCTGTATGAAATGGATTTGTATCACTGAGATAAAACAACAAAAAAACTATTTTTTTATATTTTTTTTATATATATATATTTTTTTAACATGACGTGCAGAAACTATCAGAGAGCAAACTCAGCCCCTGCTGACTGTGGCTATTTTGACTGCAACCCAGACAAATGTCGCACAGAGATTTTTGTAATGTAGCTGTATCAGTGAAAGCAAAAGACCGTATTTGATTACGTGACGTACAGTATGGGTCACCTGGACAGAAAATACGGATTGTGGTTTGTGGTGAGTGGACAGATGAACTGTGACACACAGAATGTTTCCACACTGCTGTATGAAATGGATTTGTATCACTGAGTTAAAACAATAAAAAAAAGGGTTATATATGGCGATAGCTGCATTACTAGTGCCAGCCAGCCCAGCCAGGAGACAAAAAAAAATGTCTTGTAGCCCTTAGAATGGCTGTTGGGTTCTTGTCAGATCACTCCTGCCTAACAGAGAACTAAATCCAGGCCCTAACACTCTCCCTGAAATGCAGCAGATCTGTCCCTAACGACATCCAGACAGCATCTGAGCCGAGCACCGCGGCCAGTCACTAGTATATTCCAGGGTCACCTGATCAGGCCAGCCAACCCCTGCTATTGACATGTAAGGGCCCCATGTGATGCTGGGTGTATCGCAGAGTCTCCTGGCTTGTGATTGGCTGAGTTTATAGGTGCCAAAAATTCAAAATGCGGGAGATGCCATTTCCTTGAGCATGGCGAGATACTTGTCCAAGCAGCGAGCACTTACGAATTCGCTCATCTCTAATGAACACTAAACTCCACTCAATTCAAGGAATCTGGGCTACAATACAAGCCACTATCCATGGATAGGTGTGGCACTGTTTTTGGAATAGAGCAGCCATGTTTATTCTAATATTGTACACTTCCAAAACTTGAAACTGTAAGAAGGGCAAATCAATTTCATACATATAAATACATCAATGTCTATGTTTATATACATACTGTAACCTCCCTCACCTCTCTCTTAAAATAATATTGGATGATGTAAATGTGCATATAGTTCAATTTTCAATCTTACACATATTTGATTGAGTTATTGGCAAATCTACATCCATTGTATCCCACATCATAAAAATATTACAGGAATCCTTACAGGGAAACCCATTACCATAACGTTTCTCTATAACATACCTTAATTTATCGACTTTCACATAAAACTATTCATCACACTCACATGTCTCATCTCCTCTGAAATATTATCGCTGTGAGCTCACCTTCAGAAAACGTATTTGTTGCTGGCATGGCTGCTCAGTCCGTGTGTAGGATTATCCCAGTATTTGATGGTTTATGATCTTCTAGGGAACTTCTTATAAGAATTTCTCTTAAACCTATAGACAGACCGCAAATTAACTTTGCTGCTACTTTTACTATATCAGTGGGAATATATCTCTAAAAATTGGTCTTAAAATATCTAACAAGAAGAAAAATAAGTCCAGCTCAATCATTATTAAAATCCATGGCTTTATTCCATAGTCATATACAGCAGGCAACAATACAGATAATCAGTATGCCCACAAGATGCTTACGCGTTTCAAACACTTCCATTCTCATTGAATGAGGAAGAACTGAAACATTCTCCAGTCTGTTAGGAGGACAGGGTCTCCTGGCCCTCAATTTGTAATACAAGGTGGTGCTTGGCTGTTTCTACAAAGCATACATAATCAAGTCACCTTGGTTTCTCTTGTTCTTTGAGGTGTTTACTCTTTTATTTCTAAAAGTTTATCAAGGATATATCACTGCAACCAACAAAAATATTTTTTTCTAAAAATTAACCTTTACTTACTTGTTGATAAATATAAAATAGTAATACAATCCCAAATAAAGAAATTAAAATATAGAAATCAAAACATAAATTAATTAATGTTGCTTCTCACATATTCAGGAGCCTTAGGAGACACTGATACTTTCAGATATCTTAGTGTTAATCGGTGTGTATCCAGTAATGTGATAATTCAAAGACCAAAGTAAAAAAGGAATTTGTAACTTACAGTTTGATGAACCTCTGTGGAATCTGCTGAGAAACACATGTCTGGGGCTCTTGGAGGTGCCACTAGTCGTGTCTGAATTGTGTATATGTTATGAATCAAGTTTTTTTTTTTTTAATCTAGGTGGGGGAGCCACATAGCTTGATCTTGTATTTATTTATACTTGTTTCTCCATCCCACCTTTTCAACTACTTGCAATGCTATAACTTGATGTCCTGACATGTAGTGTGCACTCTCCATGTGGTTGTGTTTGTCTTTGCCAATTTATGCATTTATTTATTTGTTTTAGAGATTTTAATAAAGCTATATTTTTAAATATATATTTTGTATATGCTGAGTGCCTGGGTTTGTCCCATCTAGGAGTTATTCATTTTTGACACTTGCGTTTTATTCCTACTGTACAACCATATTCCGGTTTTGTGTTTTGTTGCTCATTGGTACCCCGACTTCAGATAAAGGATGAGGATTAGAACAAGTGAGGCCAGGACTAGGGAAGAGATATGTTTCTAATTTTTCCTTAAAGCTACCCCTGCCTAAAAGCAAAACACCTGCCCCGAAAAACACCTGCATCATAAAAGTTTAAATGTTTATCAAGAGACTAATTCCAATTGAGGAACCCAGAGGTGACATACTAATCCAACAAAGCAGTGATATCCAGAGAGATGGTCTCAACACATTTCCCTAACCACCCTATCCTCAGACATGGGTTGAGATTCTGGTCCTATCAGAGCACATCACACAACAACTACCTGCAACCTCCTCTAATTTGTTTTCATAATTCCCCCTGACTGATCAGCCCAAGTGGTGAGTTAGGGAGAGAATTATTACCAGTCCCAACGACTCTTCAACTTCAGGTCAGCATCTACTGGAAGTCCCCGCTATTCTCCCTCCTCCACCACATTCCAAGAGGTGCTGTCTCTGGACAGTCTGCAGAATGTTTATTCAGCGAAGCTCCCAGCAAAGAACTAAGATTTACAAGTGTTTTCCCTCTATATAAGGATAGGAAAAGAGAGATTACCATAATTCAGAATCACAATGTAGATGGGTAGTTGGACACAGTGGAGAATCCAGTACAGAGATCAAGTCACCAACATGACAACACATTATGAGCAGAAATAAGTTGGAGATGAGGCCCCGTCACATAATGATTTTTCACTTAGCTTCATTCTGGAGAAAAAGTGCTTTTAATCCATATACGAATGAGCAATTAAGTGCAGTGAAGACAATCCTAAGGCACAAAATCCTAAGGTACCTTTTCTCCTAAGCACCTTTTCTCCTCCTGCTTACATTCATTGCCACCCCTTTTCTCTCCTTTTTGATTGACAAAACTCCTGTCCTGCATTTTCATTGTGCCCTCCCTGTCAATCAACAAGGAAAGGGGGAAGTTGGCAGAGGAAGCAGAAGGAGCAAGGAACCTGAAAAAGGCTTAGGCCCACCACTGGTGCATTCAAAGAGCGTCTTTCAGCATGATCAACCATACTAAACCAAACATAATGCCTGGTAGGGTTGATTATGCTGAGTAAAATAATATTTTTCTGCAGTGTCAATAGCTGCAAAAAGATATATAACTTTTTATATTTATGCAAATTACCTATATGGAGCACCAAGGAGCTGGATGTAGTGCTAGAAGCACTGCTAGTGCACCATGCCTGTGTACTCACACCTCCTCTTTGATGGACAGGGCTAGACCTTTCACCTAGTCCTGTGTCCTTGTGCGAGGACATAGTCAGCTCAGTGATAGTGGATCACTGTCACAGTGGATCTTATGAACTCAAAAAGCAAATCTCATCAGATCCACTGCGCAAGAGTAGAATCCCTGAGCTCACTCAGTGCTTACCAGTGTTGGACTGGGGTTCTTGAGACAACCAGAAAAAACACATTGTCGGGCTAAATCAGATAAATAGACCCAAGTGACAAGTGATTAACTCCAAAGATAGCTCCAAATTGGATTTTTCTCTTGGACCTTTGGGGCCCATTATGGCTTCAGAGACTGGTCCCATCCAGTTCGACCCTGGTGCTTGCTCAATGGATCGCTTGTTGCTTCTCAAGCTCGTGAAGCAGCATCTGCTCTACTGTGCAAGCTCCAAGTCACTAAGGTGACTTGTTCCTCACTCGAGAACAGAGGGCTAGAGAGGTCTAGCCCTGTCAATCAAAGGGAAGGAGAGAGTACAAAGAGCACAAGGGGGTTGTGCCAACAGTGCTCCTATCACTACTTGGTGTTCCAAATAGGTCATTTGCACAAATATCTAAAGTTATATATCTGTGCAACTATTGACCCTACAGAAAAAAAAACATATCAACCCTACCAGGCCTTATGTCTCGTGTAATAGGGTTGATCCTGGTGACATATGCTCTTTAACTATTGATTTGCATGTGGATTAAAAGTACTTTTTCTCCAGATTAAGCAACAGATCTCTACATAAAAGGTATTCATCTTAGCTAGCCCTACAAGACATTGTTTCCGCTTGAATTGTGGGGTGATAGACTCTCTTTAAGCAATATAAGTATTACCAAATATTACGTGAATAAGGAACATAACCTGCAGTAACATGTCTATTAACATAAAGGCTCAATTGTTTGGATCATTGTAGAAAATAAATAAATAAATAAATAAATAAATAAATAAATTAACTGTGCGGCAAAGTAACGGATTGTTTAGAAAGTACTTTTCTTAGGAAGACTGGGCTTTTGAATGACGTTTCTCAATTCTACAGAGCTGGGCAAGCTGAACTTCAAGTGATATCACCAGGTAAGTGACTTCCTATGTGAGCTCTATGGGGGAGGAAAAGAAATGACAGATGTATCTTTCCACTCATTTTTATGGGTCAAAATAGATGTTCACTGTGGGTTCAGCTTTTGAAAACTGTTGTGAAGGATTGTTATACAATACCCAGCAGCATTCACTGCAGAAGAAAAAAAAAACTCTGTTTAGCTTCACTGCTCCATTTGGGAGGAATTACGTCATATTCTTAATAAGGATCTTTTTGCCCTAGAGAGTAATTTCTTTTTGACAGTTGACAGTTGGTTGGTGATTGAGTAGCTCATTTCGGCAAACATCATTCTCAGACACCAACCTATCTTTCAAAAGAAGCCTAATGTGAGTTGTGTAGGCCTAAAATCATTGCTCCACATCACAAGTAAATTCCCACATTGCATTTAACTACTTAAAATATTCTTCAAATTAAAAATACAATGGTCTACAGCAGGGGTGCACAATTTGAGGCCCTTGATACCATTGTGTGCGGCCCCCAACCATCTGGTAACAGACGTATGCATTTATCCTGTGGCTGCTCAAATGTATGTATTTTTCATGTATTCTTCCATTAGATGGGAGTCCTGGAACTGTAACTAGACATTTATGGTATACACTGTATGTGTAATATGTCATAATAACGGTGTAAATATTATTTACAGCCCTTGACGTTGGTTTAATCTGACAATGTGGCCCCCACCCAGAAAACGTTGTGCACCCTTGGTTTACAGTTTTAGGCCAGTCCATTAAGAGCATAGCAAAAGCGTGACAAACCATTTTTTGGCCATTTTTACCCAAATAGATATAAAATTGTAGCTGTTTGGTTTCTACATTATATCATTTTTGCAAAAAATGATAATCTGTATCCAAATATATATTTATTTGCATTTTCAATAAAAGTCTTCCTAAAATAAATTGTTTTGTAATCAGTTTTTTTCAATTTATTTAACATGGATTTCAGTTTGGAGCAAGACCCCTAGCAAATGTTAACGAAGTGCAATTTATGGTATGAGCAGAAGGTATAAAATTCTTTTTTTTTTCTTTTTCCCTTCCCAGTCAGAGGCATATGCAATGTGCAATTTGTGGTTATATTCATTCAGTCAGATCTTCGGTGGATTTGAATTGCTAATGGTGTCATGAAGAGGTCGGGCACAGCTTGAAATTCACAAATCATTTTCACTATGTAATAAGTATGTAAAAAAGGGGATTTAAGCTAAACATGTAAGTGAATATGAGCTAAAATTCATAGGACACATTTCATGATAAGTTGTTGAAAATAAAAAGTAGCATTTAAAAAGTTGGTTTTAGAATGTTGAGAGCTGAAAGATTTCTTGAGCTGGAAACGCACTCAAAATATATTTTCTAAATCGCTTTATTTTACGATACAGAAGAATAATCACAGTATGTTTAACTAAAATATATAGTACCTATATGTTTTATATCTTACTTTTCTGTTTTAACACTTTACTTTTATATTCTACCACATCTTCCAGTGATTTTCTTATATGTGGTGGATAACAGTCTAGCATAGGAACGTAGTAAAAAATAAAATAAAATAAAAAGTTATCTCAAATACACATAATGTATACTGGATGTCCCTGTATTGACTGCTGAAGCTGAGGAATTTTTACATTTATTAATCTGGTTTTCTGTCACCCACTTGTGTTAGGTTACTAGGAATAATTAATAACCACTTCTCACAAATGTCGTAATTGTGGCCCGCTAGCCACAAAGAACGTAATGTTATGTCCTAATGATCGTGCTGACATAGACCACAGCTGCAAAGTCCTGGATCAAGGAAACTTCCCATCCCAGTAGCTTAACCCCTAAGATGCTGTTGTAAAAAAAGAATCAAATTTATAATAAATTATATGTACCCCATAACGGTATTAATAAAAATGTGGTTCTTGGAACATAGAAATGTAAAAAAAAAAAAAAGATAAAAAGTAGTTGTGCACTGGGAGTGGAGGGGGAGGGGGGTGGTGACTGTCCCATAAAAAGTATTTCACATTTTTCAAAACAGCATGTAAAATAAATGAGATTCTTTATTGTGTGTTATTGTATGTATTGTTAAAATGTTAATAAAAATGAATAATAATAAAAATGATAATAAAAAACAGCACCTGGATCTCACTGATTTGTGATTGCTGCTAATTAAAAAATCAGTATAGATGGCGAGTTATTCATTAAAATGTATCTATGTAGCGCCACCTGCTGTTTATATATTTCTGATTTTTCTGTCCACTTCAATAACATTGCTGAGGTAGACGCACATGCTCAGTTCGATCCTTAAACTGTGAGTGGGGGTATCTCTGCATACATGTGAAGATCTGGTTCTTTCTTTGTTAGAAAAAGAATGTCATGTACTATATGATGCATGATTTTTACTTTTTACATTACTCATTGGGTCACTCCTTTAATATTGAAGTGAGTGCATGCATACTGTTGTCTCTTTGCAACATGTTATTCAGGTTATTAACCCCAAAATGTGAATCAAGGCCTAATAGAATTGCTTATCTAGGAAATCAGGTGGACAACACTCTTAAAGGTTAAATTACAATGTTAACTCACCCCAATATCAGAATCAAGGCCTAATGGAATTACTTATCTATGAAATCAAGTGGACACCGTGCTAACAGTTATTTTACACAGTTTATTCACCCCAATTTGATAATACAAGCATAATAGAATTGCTTATCTATTGAACAAGGTGGGCACCCAAAAATGGTTAAATTACACAGTATACTCACCCCAATTTGAGAATAAAGATGTAATAGAATTGCTTATCTATTAAACAAGATGGGCACCACAATAACAGATTACACTGCTTATTCGCCCTAATTTGAGAATAAAGGCCAGTTCCGGGACTAGGCAGTTTGGTGCCCTAGGCAAAGTAGTCAAATGGCGCCCCCCAAATTGGCCCCGCTCATTATTATAAGCCCCTCCTAAATATAATAGGCCACTCCCAGCAAACACTGTACAGCTGAAATGATATTGTTGAGTCCCTCCTGTACACATCATACAGAGAGGGAGGACGTGTCCTGGCTGCACTGCCTGCCTCACATTATACAATAGACAACAGCAGGCTACAGCAAGGAAGCTCCTTCCCTCTCCTCAGATCCTGCTCAAGGCCTGTGGTTCCCCACCACCATCTGCCACCCACCCGTGACCTGCTGCCCCCCTTGGCTGTCCTCACCTAGCTCTGAATCCTCCTTCTGCAAATGGCAGAGGGAGGAGCCGGAGCATCTCCTCTCCTACATAGCGCCCCATACCTCTTACATCCAGTGATGTCACCTTTGTTGTAGACGTTCTCTTTCCTCATCTTCTCCATTCGGACCAGACCGCCATGAAGATTTTTCAGCCATCTCTCGTCTCTGCAGAGATACAAACAGACATTAGTTTCCCACATTTCCATCATCTTCACATCTTCTGAACACCTCATCCTGCCACCCCCAATACTGTGCCCCCTAATACTATACTGCAGAAACTGTCCCCTGAAAAATACAACTACCACACAGATAGGGCCCCCTACAACAATTGTTGGCACAGAGTCCCCTAAAAAATAACTGCGTCCGGACACTAATAGTATAAAGATAATGTCCCCCAAAAATAATTGTGCTAAATTGATACTGTGCCAGGGTGCCCCCCAAAGTAACAGTGCTCCCCAAAATCCCACCAATAGAAATAATTATCTGCCAGAGCACACTTAATAGTAATGCCCCCATAGTGCCCATACTAGACATCCTGTTCCCCATAGCCCCCAGTAGTAGTAAAGCTCACCATTATACCCCCAAGTAGTAATAATTCACCTTGTAATATGACAGAACAAGAAATACCCCCGCTTAGTGCCTGCAGTTGAGCTAATGTCCCCATAATGTATGCCAGTATAAAATACCCCTATATAGTGCCCCAGTAAATGCCCCCATAGTGTCCCCCATAATATGCCAGTAAAAAATGCCCCTTCTTGCTGCCCCACCAGATGCCCCTATAGTGCTCCTCTCACCCATAATGTGCCAGCAAAAAGTGCCCCCTTAGTGCCAGATGCCATAGTACCCCCTATAATGTGCCAGTAAAAAATGCCCCTTCTTGCTGGCCCCACCAGATGCCCCTATAGTGCTCCTCTCCCTCATAATGTGCCAGTAAAAAATGCCTCCTTAGTGCCAGATGCCATAGTGCCCACTATAATGTGCCAGTAAAAAATGCCCCTTTAGAGTTACCAGATGCCCCCATAGTGCTCCACTCCCCGTAGTGCCCCAAAATAATGCCCCTATAGTACCACCAGATGCCCCATAATGCCTCCCATAATGTGCCAGTAAAAAATGCCCCCTTAGTGCCAGAAGCCATAGTGCCCCCTATAATGTGCCTGTAAAAAATGCCCCTTTAGAGCCACCAGATTCCCCCATAGTGCCCCCAAATGATGCCCCTATAGTGCTCCACTCCCCCATACTGCCCCCAAATAATGCCACCAGATGCCCCATAGTGCCGCTCTCCCCCATGTGCCTATAAAAAATTCCCCCTTATTACCACCAGATGCCATAGTTCCCCCATAATGTGCCAACAAAAAAGGCCTCTTTAGAGCCCTTATAGTGCTCCCCTCCCTCATAGTGCCCCTATAATGCCACCAGATGCCCCATAGTCCAGCTCTCCCCTATATTGCCCCCCCATAATGTGCCCAAAAAAAGGCCCCCAGATGCCCCCACAGTGCTCCTCTCTCCCATGGTGCCCCCTCCAATGTGCCAGTAAGAAATGCCCCAGTAAATGGGCCAGTGAGAAATTGCCAGCAGGTGCCCCCCTATAATATGGCATCTATTAAAAAAACAACAAAAAAAACACTAATACTTACCTCCATCAGCAGCGATGAGGTGCAGGCCTCTTCCGGCCTGTGTCCCGCGCTGTGTGCTGCCCGGCTCAGGCGGCGCGATGATAATGACGTCATTGCGCTGCCTGAGTTGGCCTCTGATAGGCCGCAGCCATTAGTGCCTGCAGCCTATCAGAAGAACAGGGAAGGGAGACGCCTCTCCCTCCCCTGTCACAGCACAGGCATCTGTATCGCTGTCCTGAGGACGGCGATACAGATGAATATAGAGATGAGCGCTTCCACAATGGAAGCGCTGATCTTCTACTGCACCCACACGCTGACTGCACTTAGATCCAGGGCCGCACCGCCTGTGGCGATCGGCGGTGTGGCCCTGAGGAATTAAAAAAAAAAAAAGTGAATGGTTCTAGGGGGGGTCCAGACCCATTGGACCCCCCCTGTGGCTGCGCCCCCCTCCAGATGGCGCCCTAGGCGGTCGCCTCCCCTGCCTACCCCTAGTCCCGGCCCTGTTAGAGGCGTAATAGAATTTCTCATCTATTAAACAAGGTGGACACCCAAATAACGGTTAGATTACATAGTTTATTCACCCCAATTTGAGAATAAAGACATAATAGAATTGCTTATCTATTAAACAAGGTGGGTTCCATTCAATTACATCGCTCTCTGCCCTACACGCCCTACACAGGGATTGATGCAAACAGTCTCCTACAGATCCCTTCAGCTTATATTGCCTGCACTGTGCTACAGTCTCCCTATGCCCTTCCTATAATGTCTGAAAACTCTCCCTACGATCTCCCTACACTGTCCCTTCACTGTCCCTATCCCAGATTATACTATTAAAAGGTCAATAAAACACTTTCCCTAGCACTTGTCATATCTGTCCGGATGCTCAGTTAAATGTATAATGACGGAAAATGGCAACACCAAGAACAAGTTATGGACGTATAGAAATCACAGGATAAATAGACATGTTAATAATTTGCAAATTATAAAGAAATGGAAACAAAGTATTAAAAAGATTTCAGTTTATTCAGTATTAAGTATGAGTGTCACACTCAGAAATACACACACTCATATACTTTGGCATGCGATCAATGAGGATATTAATAATTGCCTTAGGAATGTTCTGCCATGATGAATGCACTTGGGCATGTAAATCATCAAGATCCACTGTTAGCAGCTCGCTTTGAAAATACCGACTAATGACACCCCAGATGTCCTCAATGGGAGACAATTCCAGAGACACTACAGGCCATGTTAGCACATTTAGGCCACACAGAAGCACAAGCAACATGAAGCCTGGCATTCTCCAGTTGAAAAAATGGCTCCGGTGACAATTTGGAGAAATGGCTGTACCACTGGTTCCCTGACCAAATCAATGTAATGCCGAGCTGTTAGTGAAGACTAAAGAGGTCTGGCTACCATACATTATGCCACCCCACAGCATGATCTCGGGATTAGAACCAATGTAACGTTCCCTTGTCAAGTCCTCTTCATAGCATTGCCCATGTGGTCTCCAAACCAATCTCCAACTATTATCGCATCCGATAAAAAAGCAGGACTTATTTCTGAAGAGGATAGACCTCCATTCCAGCCTCCATTGTTATCTTGTTGTACACCATAATAGCTTTTGAGAGACATGATGTGAGATCAATGGAACACTTGTAGGCAGATGTCTGGCTCATGGCTCAGTGTCATGCAAAAGTCTTCTGATGGTTTGTGTGGACACTGTTTGCCACTTTAGGCTTGGGATGTGACTTCCACTTTCATCTGCAGTACAGAATAGATCACTACGCTCCATTCTACTAATCAGATGATCCATCCATGCAGAGGTTCACCTCTGGGCACCTCCTGCTGTCACTTCAGTTCATCATTGTTCTCCCAACTACCAAGACATACAGCGTTGAACAGTGCTGACATCTTGTTTTAGGTGTGTAGTGATCTGCTAGAGTGATAAACTAAGGTCTCTCGGTTCAAAGATTCTTTCCCTCTCAGTTTGTGACAAATCAAGATAACTGGCATGCTTTTATACCCCTTCCACTTGCCACAGATTTGAGCTAGGTGCTTGAAAATTTGATAATCTGCAAATCTTAGAAACACCTAGAAACAACATGGAGTACTGTGTACAGTTCTAGGCTCCTGTGAACAAGGCAGACATAGGAGAGCTGGAGAGGGTTCAGAGGAGGGCAAATAAAGTCATAACTGGAATAGATGGACTATCAAAATTAAGGTTATTTACTATAACTATGTATAAATATATCAGAGGTCAGTACAGAGATCTCTCCCATGATCTATTTATCCCAAGGGCTGTGACGAGGGGACATCCTCTGCACCTAGAGAAAAGAAGGTTTGTTCACAAACATAGAAGAGGATTCTTTACGGTATGAGCAGTAAGACTATGGAACTCTCTGCCTGAGGAGGTGGTGATGGTAAGTTCACTAAAAGAGTTTAAGAGGGGTCTGGATGTATTTCTGGAGTGTAATAATATTACAGGTTATAGTTACTAGAGAGGGGTCGTTGATCCAGGGAGTAATTCTGATTGCCTGATTGGGGTCGGGAAGAAATTTTTTCCCCTAAAGTGAGGAAAATTGGCTTCTACCTCACAGGGGTTTTTTTTCGCCTTCCTCTGGATCAACTTGCAGGATAGCATGCCGAACTGAATGGATGGATGTCTTTTTTCGGCCTTGTAGACTATGTTACTATGTTACCTACAGCTTCCTCAATTTTCATAACCTTACAGCTTCTCATTCTTGGCGTTGCAATTTCAGTGTTGAGGAGAGTATATAGAAGTAAAATATTAGATTGAAAGCACACGCTCAGTTTTTGATGCAGCCTTCATTGCAGTTTGGGATGCAGTTTTTTTTCATCCAATATGGAAAAAAGTTCACAAGGATACACAATACTTGTGTATCCACTCCAAAATCAAAACTGCAAGGAAAAGTGCATTTGTGAATCCAAGCTATTTGAAAGACTTAAATTTTGTTCTTTTTTTAAATTCAATTTTTATTTTGGCTACATAAAGCAAAACTTTTTCAAAACTGTATGAATAAGGCCTGAAACTACCACAACCACAAAACTGCAGCAGCAAATAAAGGAATGTGTTAATGGAAAATCATGAATTCCCTTTCATTAGTGTTACTCAGCTGCCATGAGCTAATGGTAGCTTTATATGAACTTTTTTGAATTACGTAATTTGCAATTAGGTTTCTAATATGCAGTGGATAAAATTGCTAGTTATAAGGTAGTTTTTATGCAGCCTCTGATTTCACAAGTCTCCGTGTTACTTTAGTTCAATCAGTTTTAGAATCTACTTTGCGAAAGAGACATAGCAGCAAATGTTTAATACTGAGCGTTTAGTCTACATTAGTTTAATTCAAAATAATATTCTGTCCAAGAATCACTCAAAAAATAAATAAGAGATGGATCTACTCTGGAGCCAAAACATTAGGAGACACTTTTTAACACAAAAGTCTGTTTCTCTGAACCCACATATCAGCTTACACAGCTGTTACACTATATACAGTACTATGGAAGAGCAGCTCATCCTACAAGAACGTTGAATCGGGCAGGAACAGTGCTACATAACTGAGGCATAATTTTGAAAATCATTTTCATTGAACCTATGAATATTATAAAACAGAACCAAATGTCTCATCTGCGCATCATTAAAGCATATTTCCAGTGATGTGTACAGTATGAAAACCGATTCAAGTGTATCATATGGTCAAAAATAAAAGACATGGTCAACCTGGTCGCCCATCTGTTCATTTATTGAAAAAGACACCCATATTGTAAGGCTACAGTAGTTTCACACTAACATTTCTCAAATCCAGCAGGCTGTTCCGGTGGGGTATTTGTCCGGACAATTGTGGCCGGATCTCTGCTGGTCCCCATTATAGTTGCTGTATCTGAGAAACACTAGTGTGAAACAAGTCTAACTTTTGACATCTGGGGTGAAGCAGGCATCAGAATTCTGGAGCACATCTTGCACCCCATTTATTAACCCCTTAAGTAGAGAGCCTAAACAAATAGAATTTATTTACAATTTCCCAAAAATGCGGCTTCCAAAGAAGGAATATTATGTTAGCTATTCCATTTGGACAAATTATGGCATCCACCATTTTACATATCAGAGTAGTGAGCACAGCAGGGAAGGGAATATGGAGACAATGAAGGGTCAGATGACCTCGGGCAGGGGCCTTGGCTGATTGGTTTGTTAATAATTCCTTGCAAACAGCCTCACAGCCAGGCAGGATGTTTGATAGATATGTGTCATAGGCACTATGTAAGGTCCCAAGCAGACACACCATTCTCAGCTTGCCCACTGATGTGACAGGTCATCTCTGCCACAGGTACATCAATTTAGACACACAATACAGTGAGTTTAGGGTCGTACATGGACAGTTTTAAGGATTCAATGGTTTACATTTAGTTAATTGAATCAATTAATAGAAATAAAGTTTTCAGCCCCAGAGACAACACAGGGTCAGTTAGTGTACTGCGTATGTTACAGGACTTGAGCCGTACTCTTTTGTATGTGCAGATATGAGATAACAGCTCTTGACCCACCTGTACAATTAACTATAGACATATCTCTAATCTCCCTTTCATCTTTAAACTTCTGGAACACCTGGTCTACTCTCATCTCATCCACTATCTCTTTGTTAAATGTCTCCTTGAATCCTTACAATCTGGCTTCCACTTTCTACATTCTACAGAAACAGCCCTTACCAAAGTGACCTCCTGACAGCCAAATACAACAGTGACTACTCTACTCATTTTTCTGCATCTCTCTTCAGTATTTGACACTGTGGACCATCATCTGCTACATCAAACTATTAAGATAAGGACACAGCTCTCTTGGTTTTCTTCCCATCTCTCTGGCCGCTCTTTCAATGTATCCTTTGCTGTTGGGGTTCCTTAGGCTTCAGTCTTAGATCCTCTAATCCAGGGGTGCACAACCTGCGGCCCGGGGGCCACATGCGGCCCTTGATACCATTCTGTGTGGCCCCATCCATCTGGTAAAAGACATGTATGTCCATGTTTTGTGGCTGCTCACATGCATTTTTCATGTATTTCTCCCATTAGATGTGACTCCTGGAACTGTAACTAGACATTAATGGTATACACTGTGTGTTCAATCTGACATAAATACAGTATTTCAGTTGGTAATACCCATTTAAATTTTATTTTCGGCCCTTGACGTTGGTTCAGTCGGACAATGTGGCCCCCACCCAGACAACGTTGTGCACCCCTGCTCTAATCTCTTCTCTGTGCACAGCTCCTATTGGATAGACAATCAGTAGTTTTGATTTTCATAAACATCCGTATGCTGACAATATCCAACTATACACCAGTGATTGCCTATCTGCTGTCCCTAAGATCATATCCTCTGAAACCAAATCTTTCAAAAATTGAACTGTTTGCGTTTTCACCATCTACTAACCTACCTAGACCTGATATCTCCCTCTCAGTTGTGGCACTACTATAACTCTTGTACAATGTGCCCACTGTCTAGATGTTATGTTTGACACTGATATTTTCTTCACCACCTATAATCAATCACTGACCTGCTCATGCCACATGCACCTCAAAAATATCTCTAGAATTCACCCACTCTTACTGTGGAAACTATCACTTTTTACCTGATCCATACTTGTCTTGGTTACTGCAACTCTTTATTGATCTTCCCCTACTAAATGTTCCCATCTACACTCCATACTGAATGCAATACCCAGCCTCATCTATCTGTCTAACCGGTACTTTGATGCGCCCACCCTATGCCGATCATTTCACTGGTTACCAATACCATATAGGATTCAATGTAAACTTCTAAATCTCAACCACAAAACTCACCATGATGCTGCACTCCTCTCCATTTCAATTTACTCATCTCTGTAAATGATTTACAACTAACATGCACCATAATCTGAACCTCTCACTTCCATCTTCAAGACTTTGATTAGGTTAATTCCCAACTCCTACAGTTTTAGGTGTTCTCTAAAAACATGTCTCTTTAGGGTAGCCTACAACATTCCCTAATCTAACTCTTCTCCATTCACCCCCTCATCCAACAGTATCCCCCACACCTCATGCACTCAAATACACTACCGATATCGTCTAATGACTGGCTAATTTAGCCTTCTATCTACTGCCCTATTTTGTTAAGATGTCAGAACCACTGTACAAAACATATACTTATTTCTTTTTGTGTCACCTCTATCTCCTCATACATTGTAAGCTTTTGTGACCTTTGTTTTACTTGTTGACTTGTTTGTTGCTATGTAATGTATGATTGTGTATGTACATAAGTCCTCAGTGTAAAGTACTGCAGAATATTTTGGTGCTATATAAATACCAATTATTATTATTGTTGTTGTTGTTAAAAGGGTTGTCCAAGATCACTAAAAATATTCTATGTTCTAAAGTAAAAACAATTATATTTATCTTTCTTTGTGCTGCCAGTCGGGTCCTCCTGCTGCTGCTTGTTTACAAACTTCTAGTGGTATTTGACACATTATTGGCAGAATTTCCATGTTCTCGGAGGTCGGCCTACTGATCTGCCGCTGGTTTTGCTCACACAGATTTAAGCCGTGTAAACATAGCCTCATAGTGATAGATTCCCTTTAGCAAGACATCCTCTTCTCAATAATGCACAAGAAATTTGTTCACAAAGGGATTTCAAGAGAGTAAGTGATACAACATTTTGTTTTGTTCAAACAACTGCTGTGTATTTTTACCATGATTTTTTTTATAGGTGAAACCTATTAAATCAAAATTCTTTACCTGTAAAAACTGCATAGTCAATTACTACATCAAAAAAACATCATTTTTGTCGCCTTTTTTTCCCACAAAAGTAAAAAAGCAATGTGTAAACTTGACCTCACAGAAAAAAAATGCAGTTTTCAATTTACAAGGTCAGGTGAGAACGGCTGGAGACCACTGAGGGCACATTCCAGTTGAATGAATCAATGGCTCATATTATCTTCCTTCTGTCATATATTTCAATGTGAACTTATTTTAACATGTAATTAAATGGTTAATGAATGCACGGCTTTCAGGCATTTCCTTGCAAAGACAATTAGTGAAGTAATTGATATCTATTATCTACCAATTAGAGGTCACTGCCAGATATTCTTTTAATCTTGTGTTTCTAAAACCGTTCTAATTTGTTTGTTTTGCAGGGTGAAGAGTCTGATAATGATATAAAGGTGTCATAATAAATGGCTCTGTACATAGCAGGCTATATATAGGTGTAATGGACAGACGATGTCTGTGAGTCAAGGCTCATTCCCCTTTCAAATCCAAATGCATATTGTTTGTATAATGTGTACGTTTTTGTTTCTACAGTATTAGTTTTTATTCTGTATTGTTCTGAGAGGTCTTTTTTCATCTGTATATTTTCCATTTTTTATTAAAATACATTTATTTAATTAAATTATCTGACTCTTTGTAACTGATGACCTATCCTCTGAATAGGTCATCAGCATCTGATCGGGGGAACGGGGGGGTCCAACACCCGGAACTCCAGTTGATTAGCTTTTTGAGAAAGCCCCGATTCTCCTATGAGCCCTGCAGCTTTCTCTTAGCCTATCCTAGGTCAGTGACGTGATGACCATCGGTCACATGACCTAGACACATCTCAACCCCATTCAATTGTTACATTAAAATCTATAGGAAATATTAAATGTAGTGTACACAAGTGCTCTTTTCACACTGATCTTGTTTACCCTTAGCGTGAGTTTATTAGGTCAATGGAATTTTTTTTAAATCTAGCAGATTTTCCCTCATTGCCTGTTATTTTGTGCTATAGACATCCATTTTTTTTGCCTTGCTTGAAAAAAAACACTAGTGCTAGTGTGTTGCATTTTCTATGTTACTTATTTTATTGTTATTTATTTATGTTGCAGTGTTTTTTCCTAACAATGTAGTTTTATTACAGTGACATTACAAGTGAGTAAATATTTTCCTATAAAAAAAATTATATGAAAGATAAAGTTACAGTAAAAGCACCAATAAAAATGGCTGGTAGCAAACATACTACAGAGACAAAAATGCCTAAAAAACTGCAACAAAAATGCTGTATGTTTGCTGTATGCTGTAGTTTTTGGCAAGTCTCTAAATTTGACAAGAGACTATAGCCAAGCCAAATATCCATCCTCGTCAGTATTGAGTAGGATTCTGACAGGCTGGGTAAGATGCTAGCCAGAGATACCTTTGCATAGAATATCTATGGGGGAATTGCTAGGCTCATAAAAGATTTATTTGCCAACCCTATAGGCCCAATGTTATAGGCATGTTGAACAGGAGAATACAGCATCATATACCTCTTTTATTTAGTGATTTCACTTCTGATGTAGATGTTCACTATCCTCATCTTCTCCATTCAGCCCAGACAACACATGGTGACTTCTTTCAGCCACATCTCATCTCTGCAAAGTTTTCCATACAGGCATGTGCCTAATAATGCCCCACACATAACCCCCAGTAGTAATAATGCTCCATAGTTCAACTAGAGAAGATAAAGCTCCTCAAAGTGGCCCCAGTAGTAATAAGCCCTTTAAAATGCAACCTATAGTAATAAGTCCCCACCATAAGTCCCCCGTAGAGTCCAAAGCAGTTATAATACCCCTTGTAGATCCACCAGTAGTTAAAATGTCTCCTATAGTGCCCCAGTAGTTATAATACCTCTTCTAGTACCAACAGTAGATATATTGCTCCCTATAAGAGCCCCAATAATTATAATGACCTCTTGTAGTGCACAGTACTTATAATGCCCCTGTGTGGAGCCCATAGTAGTTATAATGCCCACTTTGCACACTTTAATACCCCTAGTATTATAATGCACCTTGTAGTGCCCCTATAATACCCTCAGTCGTTATATTGCCCCCTTCCCATCTAGTCCCATCAATAGGTATAATGCACCCCTGTAGTGAACCCAGTATTACAGTGCACTCCTGTAGTGCCTCAGTACGTATAGTGGCCTCCTTGGAGTGCTCCTAGTACTTATAGAGGCCCCCATTAGTGTCTGCAGAAGTTAAAGTGCCCCCTTATACTTATAATGCCCCCTTTCACATAGTGCCCCCAGTACTTATACATATAAAGCACTCCCATCTCTACATAGTGCCCCCAGTACCAGCTTCCTCCAATGCCAGTTTGGAAAAAAAAATACTCACCTGACTTGGCCTATGTCTCAGGCTTCTGGGCTCTCGTTAAAGTCAACACGCCACCTTAGATGCAGAAGTGCGTGATAACATCATCACGCCACCTGAGACCCAGCACAGGTGGTTGTTTGGTGACTGCTTGCACTGTTCTGGTCTCTAATAGGCCTCAGACCTAATTAGCTGTTAGAGCGAGTGGCAGAGCAGGAAGCAACTGGATCTTGTTATCTGCCACAGAAATGCAACTGTATCACTGTCCTCAGTTGAATAGTCTGTGGTCACAATGTTTGGGCTTGGGCACCATATGTTTTAACCTAGCAAAGTATATACAGTATATTGAATAAATATAAATAAGAATAAATATATTGAAGAGAATAAGGCCTAATACTGACCCCGATGGTACCCTACTAGTGACAGTGACCCAATCTGAGTGTGTTCCGTTAATAACCACCCTCTGTTTTCTATCACTGAGCCAGTTACTTACCCACATACAGATATTTTCTCCCAGTCCAAGCATTCTCATTTTATATACTAACTTTTTCTACTCAGCCTATTAGGGGTGGGTCACTACTGTGGCCAGCCATTGGTTGAGCAGGCATTTCTTGCCATTTTGTTATGACTGAACCACTAAGCAGGGAGACCAGTGGGGCCATGTATGCATTGGGACAGCAGTGAAGATGGATATGTGAGGTGAGTAATGCTGCTTTTGTTAAACCATTCTTTTCCTTTAATTATTTGCCTTGGTAAAATGCAGATACTGCATGGCATTTTATACTGCTCTGAATTCATGTAAACAGCTCAGTTTTGACCTGCAAATGTTTAACAAACAAATCCAAGTCAATCCCTAGGGGGTAAGTGTGCTCCTCATTATCATCCTATTCCCTAGATATCATAATTGCTATTCGATTACATATATGCTGAATATAGCATGTCTCGTCTTCTGGTTTATAGCTCATCAATTCATACAAGTCACTTTATGACATGCGGTGTAAAGGAGTCAAAATTTATTATTTCAATTTTTGCTACAAATTTGTTGAGCTATGAGAAAAAATGGACCCGGTCTCCAAATGAGGTGACGTTTAGGTCACATTTAGTATGTGGAATAGAAGGAAATTTTACCAAAGCATATTGCAGTACCTCAGACCAGGGGTACTACAATTGTATATAGTTACGTATTATGTAGTTATGTATTTTATGTTATTTCGCTGTTTGTACCAGAAAGGATGTGGATGGGAATGATTGACAAGGAACAGGGCTAACCACCCTTTTCCTCTCCTCTTGGTAGGGGTGGGCTGGTCCTTCTTCCTGCCAGCAAGGGGGAGTTCGAGTCTAGTTAGAGGAGCGAGAATTCCTGTTCTGATAGTGGGGGAGTGAGTACGCACATGCAGAGCTCCTACTCTAGGAACCATATCTAATTCCCCTGTGAGACCAACTTGAGGAAACTCAGGAACCAGATCTCCTGAGTGTCATGTATCAGCGGGTGTGAACCCACTGTACCACGTGTCGTACCTCCTCTAAGGGCGTTGTCTAAGTGCCTGGTGTCTAACACCAGGTCGCTATCTCTTGGAGAGGATTGGCACATGAGGCAGCTGGTCCAGTCGGGCCAGGAGGTACCTAAGCAAGGTACCAGAGCTACAGACGTAGTCAGCAGGCCTAGTCGTAACCAGGAGCAACAGTACAGGACCAAAGCAAAGTGAAACAAGCAATAAGTCAGGGCAGGCAGCACAGGTACAGGTCACGAAATACAAGTCGGCAACAGGAGAGTCAAGGCAAGCATGCAGGGATAAAACAGGTAGTGGAGTCCAGAAACACAAGCACGAGTCAGGTACACTTGAACACAAGCAGAAGTTACAGCAACCTTAGCAGGACACAAGGACCTTGATGCTGAGGCATCTGGGAAGGGGGCTGAGCCACTTATGTACATTCAGGAGGGCTAGGATTGGTCAGCCAGGTCACATGATCTAACCCATAAAGCACAGGAAACAACGCACGTCGGCCATTGAGGAAGTGCTGCAGGGAACACATTGAGGAAGTGCTGCAGGGAACAAGCAGCAAGCATGCTGTGGCCAGGGTTGAAAGGAAACTGTGGAGCGGATCCAAGAACAACAGTACCTACATGGACAGAGCCCAGGACTGCAGAGGTGAATGGGGAAGCACTGGCAGCAGATCACTGCTGAACACAGCACCTAGGACCACGGCGGTAAGCAGGGGAACAGCAGCATACAGGAGCCGCTGTTACATTGAGTTATTTTCCTGTGAGACCAACACTCCAGAGAGAGCAGTTAAGAGCAATAGCAAAGCTTCAAGAAAGCATCAGTGTGAAAAGACAGCAGAGTGATCAGCGAAATACAGCTTTACAGACCCTGCTGCAAGGTGAGGGACAATAGCTCAGCCATCCCCCCTACCTAAACCAAAGTTAGGCCAGACTAACATCAAGCCGACATAACAATGGACACCTATATCCACAAGTACTTACTAGTGCCAACCTTTATTGTACAGAGAAAAGGGCTCAAAATTTTTTAATAAAAACCAACTGAAAAAAGACTTTTTGCTCAAAATGAGTACAATCCAGTGATAAAAAAAAATACCACCAAAGGTGTACATAGCCATAGCAGTGCATGAAGCAATGGAAGTGAACATCTCCAGCTGCCGCTGCCAGAGCGCCAGCTCGGGGCTCAGCCGGTAACATAGTTCTCTAATTCAGTGTAAATTTCAACAACCGGATCTGGAGCACTGGAGGGAACTGGTTGCCTGCCTGCCTGTAGCTGATTGGAGAGCAGAGCTCTATTGGTGCATGACTGGTTCAAAGCCTCTATGAAGTACTGGTAGAGAACACATACATTATATGCAAACACTATATAAAAGATGGTTTCTTTTTCACTGTAGTTTTCCTTTAATGAGTAATTTACATGGCATTTAGCAGCTTTGAACTTTAAAGACCAGTCTGTGTGCATTAGAAGGAGACAGTGAAGATTATTCCATAGAAAGACGATAGGAAAGAGCTGTAACCAGCTAGTAATGAGCACACACATGAGATTTATAGAAGTGACAGTAAAGTTATAAAAGACAAGTCAACGTTCTTGAAAAGAGCAAGGAGAGAAGTTCAAGGATTCTGGGACTTGTTCCAAATGAGCAGATATTTGTTCCATTAAATTCAATTGTAAAATAGGATGTTGGCACCAAGGAGATTTGCGACCCTTTACCATTAAGGAAGAGCCATATTAATTCACCTTCAATAGGAAAAAACTACTAAAAAGGAGGAGGCAGTATAGGTAAACAATATATTATACCGCAGTCCATACAGTCACAATGTTAACACTCTTGAGATATCAGAATTTCTGCCTTGATTACTAATTAGAGTGCAGCAAAGCAATTGATATGAGTTCTACATCTGCAAGGGCTATCCTTAAAGCTAAGGGCGCTCCCCTTGACACTTGATTGAAAGGACCAGACATCTTGACTGGCCCTGACAAGCTCTGCTTCTGCCTCTGGAGCAGCGCTGCCCCAATAGCAGAAACAGAATCTCTGTGCTTATCCCGCTCTTATGGGGTGCAGACTGCATGGTATTGGTTGGCAGGCTGGCACCAAAATAATAAAAATAGACACTAGACAAGGATGATTCAGCAGCTCCAGCAGGATCACTGTCACTGCCATTAGCACTTGCTTTATAGTTCCTACTGCTAGAAAAATAGGAAAGCACAATATAGTCCAGCAAATATAAATGAAATAAAACTGAATATCTGAAATATCACTGCTTATACTCAGCCTGGGTGTGAGTAGGAGAGTGAGTGTACAGTGTGTATAGGCTTATAACACTCACCTGTTTTTGTGATAAAGTCCCCATCTTGATAGTCCAGAGGTCCAGTCTTGCTGTTGGCTCCTGTCTCTCCCCTAGTCAGTGCTGAAGATGCTATATATTCCCCATGAGCCAGTGGATCTGAACTACTATAGGGGGCGCTGCTCCACTCAGTCTTCTGCATCTCATTGACCTAGACTGTCAGAATTCATTCTAGGAGAATGTTAGTTCAGTAAATTCTGCAGGGCAGGCAGTAGGCTATACTGGAATTCTATTCACTGCACTAAGCATCATCTGCCTGTTCTTATTCAGACTGCTGGATATTAATAAATATATCTGATCCATTTAACAAAACTATGACTCATCCAAGGAGCTGTACATTGTATGTGTAATAGACCAGATCTGTACTTCTAATCACTGGTCAGTAGAATCTCAGAGCCAGAGACAGAATGAATTGAAGGAGCTAATCTTTCAGGTGAACTAATCCCCAAAATTAACTAGATTTCCCATCACTACACAGGACAATGGCGGAGACCGCGCGGGATGAGTTTTTTTTATAGGGCTGTGATTGTGAAATCACAGGGAATGGCTACCTATGGATTGGGTGGCTGCACAGCATTACTGGTGATCTTGTGTTCCTCTACACTTAGTTTCGCTTTGTAACATGTGCAGCCAATTTAGGAAAACTTGACTCATTACCAAGAAGCATGAGGAAATTTAGATTTATTAGTTTATTTATCAGTTTATTACGCGTCAAACTCTTCACTTCGCTCAACACAAGGACCAATCACTGGGACTCTGACTGAACACTGACACTGCAGTTATGAGATCTCTGTCCCTCCTTGCTGCGGTCAAGTCTGGACTGATGGGAACAGAGTAATTGCAGGAGTAATCCTGAAACTTTCAGGGCCAGATACAGTTAACAAGGTTGGAGTTATTCTTTAAAATTTGTTATATTTTCCTTTTTCTTGTTTCTGGTACCCTACCCAAATACAAACAAGTATCATGATAAACGTGCAACATAAGTAAGAAATGTATTGGATTTTCCCCCCGGGGTTCATCTGGAAGAAGTTAATTAGCCAATGCATAATTTTAACGCTGTATGTAATTGTTATGATTTACAGTTCCTCGCTTATCTGCAGCTGATGAACAAACTATGTCAATTTAGGATTGTGAACTTTCTAATTTAGTGAAATCATGATGTTCACATAAAATGATGTTTGAGTCAAATTGTCTAATAATAAAAGAGTTGGCCGAAACTCGTATGACGGACCTTTTCCCTTGAATAGATCTTTATATGTACTTCTGTAATCTAAACAGGTTCAAAATTCTGTGCTGATTAATTTCTTATTATATTGGCATAGTAGAACAAAATTAAACACACAGAGTTAAAACATAACATTTTGACTACCTTTAGCCACCACTAGATGGAGATTACTACATACTCTCATACAATACACTCAATGGTAAAGCATTATTCAGTCATCTCCAAAGCTCTATCTACTGAAGGCTGCACAAAGCTGGAGTTTTATGTTTAAAATCTGCCTATGAAGAGGATTTCAAGTGCTGCATCAGGAAAATGGAGCTCTGACTGCTGACTGATCAGGTTATAGTAAATGGTCATTAAATAACTATTCACTTTGCAATACATTAAACAAACAGGCAAATATAAGAACATTTGTAATATATGTTATCAAAGAAAAATGGTGCTCTGGCAGCTTCTGGGTGATTGAGAGAGTTTCTTCTTCTCTATGTGTTATCTTCTTAAATGGGTTTTGTGGCTAGAATTATATTTTATTAATTTAATTTTCATACTTTCCTGCTCCATGTTGCTCCGGTCTTCTATGCTACCTCCTCTCTTTCCATCTTCCGTTTGGCTATGGACATGGTCACATAAACAGCTCCAGCCAATGATTGGCTTTTAACATGCTGCTTGTGGCCGTATACTGCATCTAATGGGGAAATGTTATATTAGCACTTATAGCCTCAGGCTACATGCACACGACAATGAGAAAAAACATCCGTTAAAAACGAACATTTAAAATTGACATGTGAATAATCCCATAGACCACCATTGGTCTTAAAACAGACTTGTGATGGCCGTTAAAAAATGTACATCACATGTCGTGTGCATGTAGCCTTAGAATATTTTGGCTTGATTTTACATGAGTTTCTAAAATTGTACTAATTAAACTGTATTTTGTTTTTATTATTTTGCTTGTTTACTAAATACAGTTTTGTTACTTGCAGTAGATCAAATCATCCGCTCATTAACATCCAAACAAATGCTTCATTAAAAGTAGAAATTTGGGTCAGGCTTGTGATTAACCTTTTCATTCACTTATGGAAATAGCCAGTGAAAGATATTTTTATGAGCGGCATGCTGGTACTTAATTTCAGGGAAAGTAAGAAACAATAACACATTAACAACAATTGAAGTAAATCTGATAGGTACTAAAGTAACAGCTGTGTGACTCCGGTATTATTCCTGTTTTTAATCCAGAACCATTATATACATGCTTGGCTGCATACTCAGGAAGGCAGGTGTGCATGTTTACATTCACAACACAAGCCTGAGGGGAAACACATACCAATTCAGAAATTACAGCACAAGCTCGAAATTCCCACATGGTGCACATGTGTGCTCCATGGCATTCACAGTTACCATCTCCAATAAAGCATTTCATGTATCACACATAAAGTAAAAAATATGGACTACAAGGAAAAAGAATCATGAAAAAGGTTAGCTATTTTTAAATACCTTGTTACATTCCTTGTGATAGTTTAATTTTGTGCCTCTTTATGCAAAATATTTGGTGTAATTATTTGTAGTTATTAAAGCAATTATTTCATGAGTCATATTTTTGATTTTCAAAAGATGACCATAGAGAGGTAATCTAGCAGGTTCTTTCTTTATACCAGGGATGCCCAACCTTTGGCCCTCTGCTGTTGTGAAACTATAACTCCCACCATGCCCTGCTGTAGATTAATAGCTGTAGGCTGTCTGGGCATACTGGGAGTTGTAGTTTTGCAGCAGCTGGAGGGCTACAGGTTGGGCATCCCTGCTTTATACAGCTTAGAAGTACAGAGTCAGAATTTAAGAAGCTGCTTGAACTGATATCTAACTGGAAAGTGGGCAATACATGGAATTCTCTTGTGGCAAGGATGCTGTATGTGTGGGAGATATTCTGTATGTGGGTCATAGATCCAGCCTGCATTATGTATGTGTTCCCGGCTTTTTAGTGACAGAGAACTGATAATTTCGGTTTCCTTCACAGTATAGGAGTTGGCTGTCTGTGCGACATCCCAATCCTGCAGATATCACTGTGTTCAGGACCCCACAGTGCCATGTAAAAAACCATGTGCAAAATTTTTAGGCATAGTTAGAAAGCTAGAAGTGTGGAAGAATAGAAGTGTTCATAATTTCAATTTAAATTTACTATGCAGCAGGACAACCCCCCCAAAGACAAAGTACAATGTCCCACCTGTCGTGTGAAAGGGACACTACAAACTATATTTTGTATCGCCATGTCAATTCCATTTATTGTACTTGTCATATTGCCTATTTTATAGCTGCAAGAACCTCCCAGGCTGACATTATAAATTTCACCACTAGATGGTGCTGTGGTGTAACATATATATACAAAGACACTCTCTGGTTAGCTCTAGAGAAGGAAGTAACAGTCAGTAACTGAAGTATCATCATAGAGTAAAGAAGTCAGGTAGCTCAGCAAGAGCTCAGCAACTTCCAAGCAACTTAAGCAAAGTGCAGGAGAGAGACAGTCATCCTTCAGGCTGCCATTTATGCTTAACTCTGGCCAAGTTAAGTTACAGGTTGGCATTTACCAATTCTAAGCTGCTAGCACATTGGCAATCTACTGGATAGGCAAGTCTGCCAAAGGTAACTAGCTGTACCTCAGCTTTATGGACTTTGTCAGCACCATTGTGACTAGGGGTCGCTCCACAGCACCTGGACACATACTTTTCAACTAAGCGCAAGTTTTAATTTGCACCCACTGTTAACCCCCAGGGCAGTCAGGTCGCACCTACATGTTGTAAGCATCCCTGGAATAGTGCGCAGATGTATTAATTCCTGCCACGTGAAGGATTGCTATCTTGAAATATCTTCAAAAGTATTATCCAGAGCCAAGACTAGTCTATACAAGGATGGACTGAAAGGAGATAAGAGTAACAGGATTTAAAGTAACAGCAACAGCCTTAAAGGGAGTTCTTGCTGCATCAATTCATACCAACTACTGCCTATTGAGGACATTTGTAACTTATGCTACCTCATCTCAAGGCAAAAGTAAAGGTTGTTAATTGTGTTCATCCCAAACTGACTCCTCATTATTACTATTATGGGTGTGTCTACCTTAAGACACTGGCGTCACGGATAACCAGGACCCAGCCGACCGACACGGTCAAAATTACCACCAAGGGCACCTCATCTGACCATCCGGTGGAGTCCTGCGTATGGATTGTGCCCCGAAGGAAGTCATGTCCACCCTCCACGCAACTGCACGCCGGTCCAGGGGCAGCCAGCTGAACCGTGAGTAAAACCATCCGGTACATCACACTGTGACATATCCCTTAAGCTCACGTGATTCCCCCCTGCGGTACCGGTCCGCTGCAAAAGTCAATGTCATTAAAAATTATTTATAGTATAAAGATGAACAAGGAGTCCTGGAAGAGATGGTATGACCTCCACAGAGCCCTGATCTCAACATCATACAGTCTGTCTGGGATTAGATGATGAGACAGAAGGATTTGAGCAGGCCTACATCCACAGATGATTTGTTGATAGTTTACCAAGATGTTTGGAACAACCTCCCTTCCGAGTTACTTCAGAAAGTATGTGCAAGTATACCTAAAGGGATTGATGCCTCAAAGAATTGATGAAGGCAAAGGGTGGTCACTTGACATATTGATTTGATTTACATTTCTCTCTTGTACAGTCACACCTTGCATTTTAATAACTGATAAAAATAAACTAATAACACATGTATTTTGGAAAGCGCACTTTGCAGAACTTTCCACACACATTGAAATTGCAACACCAAGAAGCATAAGCCTTAAGCCACAAGGTAATGCAAATCAATGAATTAGCAGCTGTCGCTAAAACCTGCAGATAATAAAATTTTCAAGCACATAGCGCCAATCTTTGGCATGTGGGAGGGGCATAAAAGTCAGATTGAGAGAAATGTTTTTTAGCCACACGAAACTTCAAATCATATTGGATACTTGTTGATTGTGTGTTGCCTCCTGTTTGTCGGTGTGCCAGTTATTGCCACTTGTCGCAAATTGAGAGGGAAAGGATCTTTGAACTGAGAGTCCTCAGTTTGCAGATTGGTACTTGCTTAGGCTGAGATGTCAGCACTGTTTAATGCTGCATATACTGGTGGTTGGGAGAACAGCGACAAACTGGGATGACAGCAAGAGGTGCACAGAGGTGAAACGCTGCATGAACAGATAATCCGATTAGAAGAATGATGCATAGTGATTTTTTCTATTCTGCAAGTGAAATTGGACATTACATCCCAATGCTAGGGTGGCAAACACTGTCTACACAAACCATAAGAAGGCCTTTGCACAACACTGGGCCACAAGCCAGATGTCCAGCTATTGGTGTTCTTTTGACTTCACACCACCACTATCAAAGACTATCATGGTGCACAGCAAGATGGCAAGGGAGGCTGGAATAAAGAGTTATCCTCTTCAGGTCCTTCTTTTGTCAGGGATAGCCGGAGATTGGTCTGGAGACCATTTGGGCAATGCCATGAAAAGGCCTTCACAAGAGAATGTCACACTGCTCCCACTCCTGGAAATATTGTGTTGTGTGGCATAATGTAATGGTAACTGGACCCCGCTAGTGTCCAGCCTGTACTAAATATTCTACTAGGGTTTGCAGTGTCTCGAAACGTTTCTAATCAAGCACTGTAATGCCGTTAGGTAGGGACAGGCAGGGACAGTGAGACCTAATCTAGAACCCAGCCCGCTTTCCCTATGTGTTTGCAGTATAAGTCCTACTTGGCAGAACCGTTACTGGATGACAGTCCCTACTCTAAATAAGTGCAGAGACAGGCAAACACCAACAGACAACAAACACAAAAGCAGGGTCGTACAACAATGGGCTATGCAATACCAAACGAGAGACAGATACAATTGCTATGGGCAACTGCTCTTTTATTCTTTTACACCAGTTTAGATAGATCTTACCCCATTGCATCTTATGCTTTTTGAACACATATTCAAGTTTTCAGTCATAAATCTTGAAGGGGGTGGCAACTGTCAGATGATCTTCCTGACTTCAGAGGGATCTTTTGGACCCACTAAGAAGTCTCGAAAAGTAAAACCAAGTCCAATAGAGGCTTAAAGTCACCCTGGACATGAGATTTAGATTTCAACATGTAATGGACTTGGCTTCTAAGCCGCCGCTACACCTAGCTTAACTTAGCAAATCAGAAGTCAACTAATAGTCAAATTCAATTTCCAAAGAGAACTTCCTGAATTAACAGGAAATTTCCATTGGCCAGGAGCAAAGTTGTATCATAAGCTGCAGAGATTCCTCGGCAAACTCATCCAAGCTGATCAAATATGTCACATTCCTGCTTAAAGGGAACCTGTCATAAAATTTATACTAACCTAACTGAGGGCAGCATAAATTAGTGACAGAAAAGCTGATTTCAGTGGTGTGTCACTCATGAACTAAAAGTAAGCGGTTGCTGAGAACAGCATCATAATCATTGCAGCCCAGGCCTTGAAAAGAGTCAAATCTACCTAAGAAGAGTCATGGTTATTCCTAATCTCCTGCTCTCCCCACCCATCTGCTGATGATTGGCAGTTCTCTCCTAGAGATAAAGGAAGAAAACTAGGTAGAAGACTGTCAGTCATCAGCAGGTGGGCAGGGAGAGCAACAATTCATGAATAACCATGACTCTTCTCAGGTGGCCATGACTCTTTTCCAGACCTAGTCTGCAATGTTTGTCTTTCTCATATGCACAATTGTATGTTGCCTGCTCCAGAGCTGGATCAGGTAAAAATCTTTATGTCTATGCACCTGGCAATAAAACTGCCAATGTTATTTATCAGCCTATGACTCCATCTACTAGCTGTTAGGTATTTAGGAGGTTAAAAATAAAATAACCAGTGTGTAACTGCTGGGGGATATAGGGCTACTCGCGATTTCCCTGCAAACAAAAACCAAAAAATGAATTGGCCTCCTGGGCACCCTTGGAAAAAATCTGATGAACACACAGACAGACTTACACTTTATATACAGTATATTAGTGTATTCTGAGCTAGTCGTGTAGGTCAGCTACGATGAGCATGCAATGAAAGAGAGAAACAGAGGTAGCGTCTCATGTGGAGAATCGTTCATTGTATAGTGAATATATCTATGAGTTATTGTGCTCACCTTTGTGTGGTAATTTGCCTTTCTGCATTACCTTTATGAAATATGCCTGATGAAGAGGGCTTTCTGCCCTCGAAATGCATTGCTAATTAAGAAAACATATCTTATACTTACCAGTCCTACAAGTGCACTGGGATTCCAGTCCCATTTCTTCTGTGTTTCTTCAACATTTGGGGAACCCAGACACTTAGATTTCTGCACGTGTCATAGCTGAGGGTCTTGTTAGAAGTAGAGGTATGATTTAAATTTTTAACAACAGGTTCCCTATTTGGACTACAAAGATGTCCCTGCTGGTTGCCTATGGTGAAGCTTGTCATGGACAATTATTTCGACATACTGTGATCAACTTATTACTGGGGGACCCTTCTAATAGAAAGGGATTGTCAACAGCAGATAGCTTCATTAAAATGCATTCAATAGGTGTATAGTGTTAGTCTTGAAAAGTGTCAACTGGATTTTATGATTCCTGAACCAAGTCATAATGGTTGACCCTTCCATTCCTCATAAAGGCTTCCTATAATATGAACATCTGCTTGGAAATGACCGCTCCCTTACATCTTGATATGTATCTTTGATTCTGTTCTCAATTCATTCTAGATATTGTAATGGTGTCATCAATGTTAATTGGTCTGTCTCACCATAGACAATTCCTTTAATGGGAACCTTTCACCATGAAATGCAGTGTAATCTGCAGGAAGCATGTTATAGAGCAGGAGGAGCTGAGAAGATTGATATCTAGTTTTATGGGAAAAGATTCTGTAGAACTTGTAATAAAGCTACTCTTTCTATGCTTAGGAATCATGTGGGTGGTCTTATCAGTAACCAACAGCTATCTCTGTATGACTAAACATAGAAAACTGTTAATCACTAAAAAGACCACCCACATGACTCTAGTCTTAAGCATAGGAAGAGCACAGGTTTAAATGTATACATTACAAATTATACGGAATCTTTTCCATCAAAACTATACATACATCAATCTGCTCACCTTCTCTTGCCCTATAATATGCTGTCTGCAGATTGCATTGCATTTTAATGTTGATAGGTTCCTTTTAATATGGGGGCCTCCATGGTGATCAACTCATTGCAAACAGCTAATTTTCCTGGTCAGCCAGGCAAGAGGTATTACATGGTGGCTAGAGATGAGAAAATTAATTCTAAGCGAAACAAATTTGTTATGAACTTTACAAAAATGTTTGCAATTTGTTTCAGACGAATCGCTCAAAATGATATTCAACATTTTACAGATCAAATGACAGCCTAGCAGGACAGGGAAGCTGAAGGAGGATCACATGACCCCAGGTGCCATAGCAGTCAGACTCAGCCAGTTAGGAGGGACTATACTGACACATGTTAGAGGCACAATATAAGACCCAGTCCAAAAAATGCATGTGTTTTCTGGGGTTATGATATGTTATGATAGCGCTTCTGAGAGAGAAAATAAATCTTATCTTTATACACATAATATAGCTAATATAGTGTCAGACAGAGTTGAATGAGACAATAGCTAGTTAGAAGGGTTCAATTAAGGCTAGTTTCACACTAGCGCTTGAGAGTTCACCAGTTCTGGCTCTCTTGATGTCACGAGTGGGCTTGCGTCTGGTATCAGACGTTCTGCGCGGCTTTCAAAAGTGACATCATTTGACATGCTTTTCCCTTGGTTTGGTTGCTGTTTACCACACCTCTTTCCCTCAGCTGTTGTGGCTGTGGTAATTGTCTTTCCTCTATTTATTCCTTCTTCTCCCAGGATTCACTGCGGTTTATACTTTCTGCCTACTTTGTAGTGTGTGGTGTGGATCTCGGCTGAGATCCGGTTGCTTTTGTGGTTTTCCTTCTGGAGTCTCCTGTTCGTCCTTACTCTTGGAGGAACGGGTTGACTCTTTCCTGTGTCACTAGCTGCAAGGTTCTTTAGGGTGAATTTATTATTAGGTTCCTGTGTATGAACTCTCCTACCACTAAGGCTTGTTCATACTGGTAGTCAGTCAGGGCCTAGTTTCAAGGTTCCCTGCAGGAGGTGACCGTGACCGGCTATTCCCTCCACACCAGACATTATAAACCACCAAAACAAAAATTTATGTCATTTTTGTGCTGACATGGATGCTATTGCTGCCCTTACTGAACGGGTGCAGGGACTCAGTTTGGAGGTGGCTGACATCCGCAACCAGATTCAGAGACCATAGGCTGGTGGTTCTGGGGGTGTTGAGTGTCAGGCCTGTTTGGAGCCTAAGGTCCCCTTCCCAGATAGATTTTCTGGGGGAAGTGATAATTTTGTTCTATTTAGGGAGGCGTGCAAATTGTATTTCAGACTGCGTCCACATTCTTCTGGTAATGAGGAGCAGAAGGTTGGTGTGGTCATCTCGCTGCTTAAAGGGGATGCGCAGTTATGGGCCTTTTCTCTGCCGACCGGATCGCAGTCTCTCCGGTCAGTAGATGAATTTTTCAAGGCTTTAGGGATTATCTATGATGACCAGGAACGTATCTCCCTGGCTGAGACCCAGATATGTGACCTTTGTCAGGGTGAGCGGCCGTTTGAGATTTATTGCTCTGAGTTTCGGAGGTGGGCGACCAATACTGAATGCAACGATCCGGCTTTACGTAGCCAATTCTGTCAAGGTTTATCTGAAAGGCTGAAGGACGCTTTGGCCTTTCAGGAAACCCCTGAGTCTTTGGAAGCGCTTTGTCTCTTGCTTTGCGCATGGATAGGCACCTGAGAGAGCGATCTAGAGGCCCCCGCTCTCAGGGCGTATTATCACATAGTGTACTGTCTTCCTATGACACTTTGAGTGAATATTTCCCTAGGTTGATGTCAGGGGACGGACCTATGCAATTAGGGGGAGCCACTCCTGTTTCCACTCCCACCAGGGTGTGTGTTTTTTCTGTGGTCAGAAAGGACACTTTATCAATGTATGTCCATGCTTTCAATCTCTAAAAGAGAGAAAAGAAAAGGGGGCGTTGAATTCTCATCTCACTCTTGGTGGGGTGGGTAGGGAGACTGAAAATGTGCATTTGTCTTCATCCTGTAGTACCCGTTTTTTCCTGACTGCTGAGGTGGCGCTAGAGTCAAAGGTTGTGAAAATTGAGGTGTTTATTGACAGCGGGGCAGGGGTGAACTTGATTGATGCTCAGTTTGTCCGTATGCATGGATTGTCGCCGAGTTCTTTGGATAAGAGGATTTCTGTGTTTGCCATTGATTCTGCAACTCTATCTCAGAAGTGTTTGTCTCAGATGGTGCATGATATCAAATGAAGAGTGGGTGAATTTCATCAGGAGCTTATTTCATGTTTTGTGTTGGAAGGTCTTCCTGGTCCTGTGGTTCTGCGTTTACCGTGGTTAAGCAAACATAATCCGTCCATTGACTGGCATACTAGACAAATTGTGGATTGGGGCGATTATTGTGTTGACAATTGCCTTAATACATCTTTTTCTGCTTGAACCAATAAGACTCTTCCTTCTTTTATATCGGATTTCTCTGATGTATTTTCTGAAGGTCGATATCAAGATTTACCCTCTCACCGGGAATACGATTGTCCTATCAATCTTATCCCTGGAGCAAAATTGCCCAAATCTAGGCTGTATAACCTTTCTGGACCTGAGAGAATGGCCATGAAGGAATATATTGCTGAGAGTTTGGCTAAAGGACATATTAGGCCTTCCAAATCTCCTGTGGCAGCAGGGTTCTTTTTTGTTAAGAAAAAGGACGGAACCCTTAGGCCGTGTCTGGATTTCCGTGAACTCAATAGGATTACTGTCCGTGATCCGTACCCCCTTCATTTGATTCCTGACTTGTTTAACCAGATTGTGGATGTCAAGGTGTTCTCCAAGTTGGACTTAAGGGGGGCATATAATCTGGTTAGGATCAAGGAAGGGGATGAATGGAAGACGGCCTTTAACACTCCTGAGGGCCACTTTGAGAACCTGGTCATGCCTTTTGGGTTGACCAATGCTCCTGCTGTCTTCCAGCATTTTGTTAATGACATTTTTCATCATCTTGTGGGGAGGTTTGTAATCGTGTATTTGGATGACATACTAATCTATTCTCCAGATATTGTGACACATCAGGTTCATGTGAGGCAGGTGTTGCAAATCTTAAGAGATAACAAGTTGTATGCAAGATTAGAGAAATGTGTTTTTGCTGTACATGAGGTGCAATTCTTAGGATACCTGCTTTCATCTTCAGGTTTTCGTATGGATCCTGAGAAAGTCTGTGCTGTTCTGAACTGGGACCGACATGAAAATCTGAAGGCTCTTATGCGATTTTTGGGGTTCACCAACTATTACCAAAAATTTATTAAGAACTATTCGACAATAGTTAAACCCTTAACTGACATGACTAAGAAAGGGACGGATGTCTCAGTGTGGTCTGATGCAGCGTTGAAAGCCTTCTCCGCTGTGAAGGAGTGCTTTTCTTCTGCCTCTATATTGGTGCAGCCAGATGTGTCACAAGCTTTCATTGTGGAGGTTGACGCATCCGAGGTGGGGGTAGGAGCAGTTTTATCACAGGGCCCGTCACCTGGTAAATGGCGCCCATGTGCTTTTTTTTCGAAAAAACTCTCTGCGGCAGAGAGAAATTATGATGTGTGTAACAGAGAGTTACTGGCCATAGAGTTGGCTTTTGAGGAATGGCGTCATTGGTTGGAAGGGGCGATTCACCCAATCACGGTATTCACTGATCACAAAAATCTGGCTTACCTGGAGTCGGTTAAACGACTTAATCCGAGGCAGGCCAGATGGTCTTTGTTCTTCACCAGACTCAATTTCATTGTCACATGTTGTCCTGGGTTTAAGAATGTGAAGGCGGATGCCTTGTCACGTAGTTTTCCCGGAGGTGGTGATTTTGAAGATCCGAGCTCTATACTGTCTGAAGGAGTGGTGATATCCGCTCTTTACCCTGATCTTGAGGCTAAAGTGTTTGAGGCCCAGGGAGATGCGCCGGAGTCTTGCCCTCCTGGGAAGTTGTTTTTTCCTTCTGATTTGCGTTATAAGGTGTTTGAGGAGCATCAAACTTCGGTGCTTGCGGGACACCCTGGGAGTAAATCCACTGTCGACCTCATCTCTCATAGATTCTGGTGGCCAGGGCTGCGTAAGTGTGTTGAGGACTATGTGTCAGCCTGTAGTGTCTGTGCACGCGCTAAGGTAACACATACTCGACCTTCTGGACCCCAACTTCCATTACCCATCCCGTCCAGACCATGGACTCACCCATCCATGGACTTCATCACTGATCTGCCTGAGTCGTCTGGTAATACAGTTATTCTGGTGGTTGTAGATCGTTTTAGTAAAATGGCGCACTTTATTGCATTACCCGGACTCCCCAATGCTAAAACTCTTGCACAAGTGTTTGTTGACAACATTGTGAAACTTCATGGCATTCCCACTGACGTGGTCTCTGATCGTGAGACTGTTTGTGTCCAGATTCTGGAGGGCGTTCTGTACTCTGCTCGGGGTACAACTGTCTTTTTCCTCTGCCTTTCATCCTCAGACGAATGGACAGACTGAGTGTACCAATCAGAGTCTGGAGACTTACTTGAGATGTTTTGTCTCTGAGAACCAGGAACTCGTTTTTGTCTCTGGATGAGTTTGCCATAAATAATCGCAGACAGGACTCCACTGGTAAGTCATCATTTTTTGGTGCATATGGCTTTCACCCGCAGTTTGGCACATTTTCTGGTTCTGATACTTCTGGTATTCCTGAGATAGAACGTTTTTCCTCATCATTGTCTTCTATATGGCGAAAAATTCAAAATAACTTGATAAATATGGGTAACAAGTACAAACCTGTGGCTGACAGGAGACGTATGAATGGTCCGGACCTAAGTGTGGCTGATTCTGTGTGGATGTCTACTAGAAACATTAAGTTGAAAGTTCCTTCTTGGAAGTTGGGTCCAAGATTTATTGGCCCATATAAGATCACGGCCATTATTAATCCTGTAGCATTTCGTCTTGAACTTCCTCAGGCCCTGAAAATCCATAATGTGTTTCACAGATCTTTGTTGAAGAGATATGTTGAACCTCTGGAGCCATCTCCCTTGCCACCCGCGCCTGTCTTGGTGGATGGTAATTTGGAATTCCAGATTGTCAAGATCGTTGATTCTCGAGTTCTCCGTGGGACTCTTCAATATCTTGTTCATTGGAAGGGTTATGGACCTGAGGAGAGGTCATGGGTACCGGCATCTGACGTGAATGCCAGTCGTTTGGTGAAAGCCTTTCACAGGTGTCATCCTGATAAAGTTGGTCCTGGGTGCCCAGAGGTCACCCGTAAAAGGGGGGGTAATCTCACGAGTGGGCTTGCGTCTGGTATCAGACGTTCTGTGTGGCTTTCAAAAGTGACATAATTTGACATGCTTTTCCCTTGGTTTGGTTGCTGTTTACCACACCTCTTCCCCTCAGCTGTTGTGGCTGTGGTAATTGTCTTTCCTCTATTTATTCCTTCTTCTCCCAAGATTCACTTCGGTTTATACTTTCTGCCTACTTTGTAGTGTGTGGTGTGGATCTCGGCTGAGATCCGGTTGCTGCGATATCTGCTTTAAGATAAGTGACATTTTCCCTTTTGTGGTTTTCCTTCTGGAGTCTCCTGTTCATCCTTATTCTTGGAGGAACGGGTTGACTCTTTCCTGTGTCACTAGCTGCAGGGTTCTTTAGGGTGAATTTATTATTAGGTTCCTGTGTATGAACTCTCCTACAACTAAGGCTTGTTCATACTGGTAGTCAGTCAGGGCCTAATTTAAAGGTTCCCTGCAGAAGGTGACCGTTTCCCTGGTTTTGGTCTTTTCACTTCCCTTGTACGCTCGGTGTGGCTATTCCCTCCACACCAGAGCGTGACACTTGATCTCCTCTGGATGCCAAATCTCTGGATCCCACATTGCCAGACACTGCCTGAATGTCCCCTGGTCCCATTAACTATAATGGGGACCGGCAGAGATCCAGGCAGTGGTATTTGTACAGCCAATTTTCAGAATATTTTCTGGGTTGTGGCCCAATCTCCGCCAGTCCCTATTATAGTTAATGGAGCCTGGTGAGCATTCCGACAGAGATCCTGTCTGAATAGCCTTCTGGAGAGAGAAGTTTTAGCTGTGGACAGGACAGGAGCCTCTGTGTAATTCACTCAGGCTGCCAGCTATTTTCGGTGAGTGCTGCAGCAGTATTTAAAGCTAAAGTACTCAATTTTTTATTATATCTTAATGTACCTCACATAATTGATAATCAAAAACTCAAATCTTTTACAATATTAATATTAGTTCTGATGTTATACCATCGGGTGTATTTTTATGGGCATTACAGTTGCAGTGTATTGGTAGAAAAAATAAATAAATAAATATATATATATATATATATATATATATATATATATATATATTAAGGGATTGCTTGCTCTCTCGGGGGTAGCAACCACAAATCTTCCAACGATAGGAGTTTTAATATCCAATTGGGCTTTATTTTTTACTTAGGCACCAGCACAAAAATATAGCCAAACAAACATCTGCCCATCTGGGATCTAACTAACACATGTTGCTCGTTCCTAACTCACTTAAACAAATGTAATTCACCAACACGGTGTCAGGTTCCAGGTATGAGTTCACATATGGGGAGAGAACCGGCTACACATAGCCTCGTGGCCCCTCAGCCCTCCTGGCTGAGACCACACAAGCCTCACAGGCTTCAACCCTCTTCCTAGGATCAGTTCCTCTACCAGGCTTCCTCAGCCTTGTGGCCCCTCAGCCCTCCTGGCTAAGACCACACAGAGTCTCCAGAGGCTCCAGCCTTTCAGGCTTCCTCAGACTTTTCTCTCTCTCCAAACATCACACCGGGGGTTGCTTTTTCCCCCCTTGATTACAGCAGGCCTCACCTGCGATCACCTCAGGTTCAAAGTAATCTCGGTAGTGGACTAGGGGTGGGGACTGGAAGACTCCCACTACCAACCTGTCTCCCAGCCCATACAACATTTACCAAAGCAAACTCCAGCAAGCTATGCCTTATTGAAGCGCACCACTTCAGGATTTCAGTTATGGGTGACTGGGTGAGATACACACCCCCACCATACATCTACTGTGCACTTTACTATACACATCATCACAATATATATATAATCATATATATATAATATAATATATAAAGTTGAATGTATGTATGTGTGTGTGTATGTCCGCTAAAGGAATCCGCACCGTCACAGCTACAATCACGAAATCTGGTACACAGGTACATCAGGTGTCCGGGAAGGTTTTAGAACGGGTCTCAGCTCTCCAGGATGTACTGTTCCTGAGATATTCCCAAAAAATTCATTAGCCAATAGAAGCCTGGTCACGTGACCCTTATCAGCCAATAGAAGCTCACAGTCAGTTAGTCTCCACACACACCAGGTTTCCATAACAACCTAGCCAGTTCACTGCTGTAGGTCTGCTTTAATGGGGCAGAGCGCTGTGGATGACACTGGTAAAGGGGTATTTCGGTTACCATAAATATAACTTATGTTTTAGACTAACTCATCATCAATCGTTACCTCATATAATGTAAATTTCACATATTTACCGTTCAGTAGTAATAAAAGATGTTTTCTTCCACTGCTACCCACTTTCCTCCTAAATTACTATGGCATCAACCTGTAATTCAGGCCACCCTCAAAAGAAGGACTTAAAAGCCCCCACCCCCAGGTCCCACTAAGTCACGCCCCGGACTCAATCAGACCACGCCCCTTCCACTCCACATCTGACCGGGATTGAAAAAATGAAAAACAACTTCTGTCAGCTGAAGGGGAGGGAGGGTGACTTTTTCACTGCAGCTCATGCTCAGACTGCACAGTGCTGCTGTCTGAGAGTGAACTGTTCAAAAGGACATCCGTGTGTCCATCCAGGCCCTGCGCATGACAGAGGACAGGGAGTCTGAAAGCTAGACTGTCCAGCCTCCCCCAGGCTGATGTTAGGGTGGCCAGATGTCCGGCTTTAGGCTGGACAGTCCGATTTTCTGGTTCCCTGTCCTCCGTCCGGTGCAGTGCCTGGACAGACACAGGGATGTCCACCCTTTCAGTAGCTCACGCTCAGACAGCTTCTCCTCCGTGTCTTCACAGAGTCAGGGGCATGGCCTCATGTTTAGTGGTGTGGTTTCATGGGGACCAGGGGCGCTGCTTCACGTTTGGGGGAATGGCCGGTGAGGTCCAGCTTTCTGGGTTGAAGATAGCAGCCACCCTAGCTGCTGTGGAGGTCACAGTTAAAGGGGCTGGCTGCTGTGGAGGTCACTGTTAAAGGGGTGGGCACTGTAGAGGTCAATCTTGATATCTTTTAACGACACACACAAACATGAAATGAAATAGATTAAATATACCCGGGCGAAGCTGGGTCCTTCAGCTAGTATATATGTATAGTACAAAATGAAGGTTTATAAGTTTATATTGAGCATTTCCAGAATATGTATTTCAGAATCTGCATTTACATTGTGCTGTACCTACATTACCTATAGATATTAGCTAATTGATCTCCAACAGTGTCACTTATCTCCATTAGGCAATGTTATCTTAGCTTTTTTCATGTTTCTGACAAGTCAACCCTGCTGGAGTAAACAGAAACTCAACACAACTTTAGAGTTTAAAATGATCAATAATGCTGCACACAATAATTTGTCATTGTTTAAGGATATATACTTCATCTCCACGTGGATCTGTAACAGCTCAGCTTGAAAATGTGTTCCTCAGCAAAATTAATTGAAACAGTACGACTTGTGTCACTTGGAATTAAATACTTGAGAGTAAAGGAGGTATCTCTGAAGCTCAGAAGTGGTTTTCAAAATGATGCTTTACTGGAGAATGTGTTATCTTAAATTAAAGTCAAAGGGACATCTTCGCGTTCTTCAACCTACAGCTGCCAATTCATATGCATAACATAAAGTTGGCTGAATTGGACAATTTTGACCTTTTTGGCTAACCATCATTTGCGAACTATACACAAATGTTCGCAATGGTGGAAGGCTGACTATTCCCTGCAAAAATATGATCTGTCAAGCTGGTATATGGCCATCTTTAGGAGGTAAAGAATACAATGCAAAGAATATCTGTTGCTTGCTTTAGCCTTTGTTCACCCTTTGTCTTTCAGCTACATTCAGCTAAATATATCCATAGAGCCCTACTCAAAGAGCATCCTTTTAATACTATCTTCTTATTTGACAAGGTGGTTTGTGGGCGATGACTACCTGTGCACCCACTATAACTTATCTCTTGATGCCACATATTCCAAAATGAGTGGTGCAATGATATAGGCTCCCATTTTTATACGTGTATTCCTGCAACAGATGCCATTTATTGACTGATATGTAGACTTCAAGTTTTAATAAAGTATGCTTTTAAGTATACTTTTTTTACTGGATGGCATGAGATTTATAAATTTTGTATCATAGGAAATTAGGGTTCTTAACGAAATTTAACAAAGTTGGGTATTCTAGGATTTTAATTTTGATTGCCTAAACTTTGGATCGGCCATCAATATATGATCAGTGAGGATCCAACACCCTGATCCAACACCCATTGATCAACTGGTTCATACTAGTTGTGGTTACCACCTCTGTCCACTCCGTCCTGAGGATAGGCCATCAATATTAAAATCTTGGACTGCCCCTTTTAAGCCTTATTGACACAACTGTGTCCATTTTTCTGTCCACAAAAACATATGGATTTCATGTGCATTCCATATTTTTCACTCCCACATTTGAATGAATTATTCCGATTACCAAAAATGGCCATTTAGGACATGCACTGAGTTTCTCAAATCAGGCATATGGATCTGTTTTAAAGATAGATGTTTGAATAGCCCCATTGACCTTTTTAGGTCCGTGGTGCTGTCCATTTCTCTTTGGGAAGAAGATAATATGTTTTGTTGAAAACATCTAATTCTCTCCATTTTAATGGTTTTCTTAGAGTATTGAATCCAGAAATGTTTACAGGGTGGTACACATGAAATCCATTTCATGCTATGGCCTTAATTTGATAAAATAATAATTTTGAGATAGATTTTACATTAGTCTCATTGACCTTCTCTTGTAACTAAAATGCATATAATGGTGGAGCATTGAATATTAACCCCATATATATTGATTCTATAATTTCTAAAACTTCTTTCCAAAAATATTGAAGATGAATACCAGAACATTTGTTTTTTTTTATTTAATAGGTATACAGTGCCTTGCGAAAGTATTCGGCCCCCTGGAACTTTTCAACCTTTTGCCACATTTCAGGCTTCAAACAAAAAGATATAACATTTTAAATTTTTGGTGAAGAATCAACAACAAGTGGGTCACAATTGTGAAGTGGAACGAAATTTATTGGATCATTTAAACTTTTTTTGTAATAATAAAACTGAAAAGTGGGGCATGCAAAATTATTCGGCCCCCTTGCATTAATACTTTGTTGCGCCACCTTTTGCTGCGATTACAGCTGCAAGTCACTCGGGGTATGTCTCTATCAGTTTTGCACATCTAGAGACTGAAATTCTTGCACATTTTTCCTTGCAAAACAGCTCGAGCTCTTTGAGGTTGGATGGAGAGCGTTTGTGAACAGCAGTTTTCAGCTCTTTCCACATATTCTCAATTGGATTCAGGTCTGGACTTTGACTTGGCCATTCTAAGACCTGGATATGTTTATTTTTGAACCATTCCATTGTAGATTTTGCTTTATGTTTGGGATCATTGTCTTGCTGAAAGATAAATCTCAGTCCTAGTCTCAGGTCTTTTGCAGACTCCAACAGGTTTTCATCCAGAATGGTCCTGTATTTGGCTCCATCCATCTTCCCATCAATTTTCACCATCTTCCCTGTCCCTGCTGATGAAAAGCAGGCCCAAACTATGATGCTGCCACCACCATGTTTGACAGTGGGGATGGTGTGTTCAGGGTTATGAGCTGTGTTGCTTTTACGCCAAACATATCGTTTTGCATTGTTTCCAAAAAGTTTGATTTTGGTTCCATCTGACCAGAGCACCTTCTTCCACATGTTTGGTGTGTCTCCCAGGTGGCTTGTGGCAAACTGTAAACCAGACTTTTTCTGGATATCTTTGAGAAATGGCTTTCTTCTTGCCACTCTTGCATAAAGGCCAGATTTGTGAAGTGTTCGACTGATTGTTGTCCTATGGACAGACTCTCCCACCTCAGCTGTAGATCTCTGCAGTTCATCCAGAGTGATCATGGGCCTCTTGGCTGCATCTCTGATCAGTCTTCTCCTTGTTTGAGATGAAAGTATAGAGGGAAGACCGGGTCTTGGTAGATTTGCAGAGGTCTGATACTCCTTCCATTTCAATATGATCGCTTGAACAGTACTCCTTAGGATGTTTAAAGCTTGGGAAATCTTTTGGTATCCAAATCCGGCTTTAAACTTCTCCACAACAGTATCACGGACCTGCCTGGTGTGTTCCTTGGTCTTCATGATGCAGAACCCTGAGACTATCACAGAGCAGGTGCATTTATACGGAGACTTGATTACACACAGGTGGATTCTATTTATCTTCATCAGTCATTTAGGACAACATTGGATCATTCAGAGATCCTCAATGAACTTCTGGAGTGAGTTTTCTGAACTGAAAGTAAATAGGCCGAATAATTTTGCACGCCCAACTTTTCAATTTAAACTGTTAAACTGTTAAACTGTTTAAAATTTTAACTGTTAGATCTTTTTGTTTGAAACCTGAAATGTGGCAAAAGGTTGAAAAGTTCCAGGGGGCCGAATACTTTCGCAAGGCACTGTAATAAATGTCTAATGAATAACAAGAAATTATGAAAATTATATTTTCAAACTGTTAATATATATAACCATCCTGTTACACAATTCGTTATCCCAATGTATTAGCAGTAGGACCCTAAATTTCTAGTCCCCAATGGTTTCATCGCTGATTCGCTGACATACAATAGATCCTAGAAATGAATCCCTTTTCATTTTCTTTAAAAGTCAAGGATTGGAAAAATAACAGGGCAACAGTTCCTAAGGTTTTCTTCCTTGGAGACCATGGGGGTCATTTATTAAGACCGGCGCCTTAGACACTGGTCTTAATAAGGCCCTGAGCTAGTAGTGGATCAATCGAAGTTATGTAGAGGCACCGGACTCTACATAACTTCGGCTGATCCATTGCTGCTTCTAAATCTTGCCAGCAACCTAGCTGTCTTACATATAGACCATTTTCTACACCTCCAACGCCATGCCCACTTTTTTAGACCTGCCGTGAGCAAGGAAAAGTTGCAGATAGGCCAGAAATGCGTGTAATATAGACTTATTTCTGTTAGTAAATAACCCTCTGTGTGCCTGAGTTCCAGGAACCTAAACTTACCATCCAGCCTTAAATGTACAGATTTCAGATTAAAACCATTTTGTCCTTAGTCTAAGCTCCAGACCATCAAGAGCAAGACAACGGGGATTTTATTTTAACGGTAGTAGAGTAAAAAGTGATATCAAAGACCCTAAGAAGAATTAGTTAGGAAGAAAAATACACATTAACTATCATTTGTGTTAAATGTGGTATGAATTCTGAACATTTTAATGATATAGCACTATCCCTCTCCCTTTTTTTAAGTATGGGCTTTTGGAAATATGAACCTTCAAATCTGACCTAAGAATAATGAGCTGGGGTCAACTTCAATCTGAGTAACCTGTTATAATTGTAGCAATAATGAGGACGATAGCAATAAGAGCAAGTGTTTCAGGATATAGACCAAATATGTACTATATATATATGCAAGGAAAAGTTACTTTTCCATATACTTATCTATTTATTTTTTTTAAATAAATTTTAATTAGAAGATAATGGCCGCATTTAGTTGGATACATATGTAGGCCCAATGGAAGGAATGTTGAAGCATTTTAGTGTAGGGTCTAGTCTATAAAAAATCATCTTGTGGCAGTGGATGGGCTCATTTATTTTAATCAGGATATTTGCTAAGTACCTCATATTTATCTATATTCTGAATATATAAGGACAATTTATAATTCATATATTCATTGCTTGAAGAGTGCTTTTACATTTTTTGTTTGCAGGGAGAAATGTGTAGCATGATCTGTGTATACGCCTGTACAGATCATGTGTGAGTGTACTACAAGGATGGTTGATGTGTCCAGTACACAGACGGCATGTGGAGTGTGCTATGAAGAGAGTTGCCTTGGCTCGTAATGAGCTGCATTAGCCATCTTCATTGCGGCCACTGAGAGGTGGACTTCAAAGCACATTTGTTGTTGCTTTTTGAAGCTAGGTGTAACATATGCAGCTTGTCGCCATAGAAAAAGCCTGTTAGACAGTGTAAGGTTGTTGTCACTAAGGTCAAGTTCCCATTTCAGTTATTTGATCAGTTATTTCCATCACTTATTGTGAGCCAAAACCAGGTGTGGGTCAAAAACACAGAACAGTTGCAGATCTTTCCCTTATTTTTGTGTAGGTTTCACTACTGGTTTTGGCTCACAATTACTGATAGAAATAACTGAAGTGTCAACTTAGCCTTAATGAGATTGCGTGTTTACCAAACCCTCAAAGTGAAAATGTTGTGACCATTAAAGGGGTTGTCCTGTTCCTATATTGATGACCTACCCTCATCGATATCAGATCGATAGGGAATGGGATCCAAATTCTGGCAACCCTGCCTATCAGCTGTTTGCAGAAAGCACATTCTCTCTTCACTGTTTACCTGCTCACTGTCAACATCACTAGAGCGAGTAGGTATAATTGTAGCTCCTCCATCCCATTCACTTCAATGAAAAGAGGCAGACAGAGTGTAACTGCTCCTCACCATTGAAGTCAATAGGATGGAAAGGATAAGTCATCAATATAGGAAACCAGCCAACCCCTTTAAACATGATGTGCCATGTGAGCGTGTAACCAAGAATATTGCTTCTTATGAGAACATTCTAACCACAAGTTTTTTTTTGTTCTGTCTTTCGCAAGTGCGAACAGTAAGCTGTTATTCCTAGTAACAGCTGTTTCTGCTTATTTCCTTCCACCATCTTTGAGGGTGGAGCCACATATACCACTCACGGGCTAAAAAGATCGATGCTAAGATCTGACACCCCTCCCTTCCTTAAAAGCAGATTTGGACTACAACAAAGGCAATAACTGTTGTCAACTAAACTTTAGTTTTTACAGAGAAATATATCTCTTACATTTTTTTTATCACTGCTTTCCTACAATTAGCTTTCTTTTTTGCGAGATATCACTCTATTGCTCTTTCTTCCTTCTAACTAATATTATTATGTAGGCAGGAGTGGACTGGGAACTTAAAGTGGCCCTGGAAAAAAATAATAAAAATGGCCCTATTTTGTAGTTGGGTCCAAATTGATGAAAGGCAGGGCCAACGCAAGTAGATGGGGCCAGAAATACCAAATTGTGGCACATTACACCACCCCAACACAGCGTAATACCACAGTCCATCACATAATACTGCTAGCAGCACAAAATACATTACTAAAAACTTCCACTGGCCAGCTGTCTGGAGGGCTCCCTGGGCATCGGCCCTCCAGGAAATTTCCCTGTAAGGTCCTGTAAGGTCTATGACCAACCCACCCCTGATTAGGGGCCAGTATTAGGGTTAGAGACAGTAATAGGGGTCAGTATTAGGGTTAGGGACAGAATTAGGGGTCAGTACTAGGGTTAAGTGTCAGGCACCAGTATTAGGGTTAGGGCAAATTGAGAGAATAGGGGAAGGAAGTTGATACTAACCTTTTTACTTCTCTGGGAGAATTTTCAAGCTCTGCAACCTGTCCAGAGGTCATTATGCAAGGAAAGAATAGATAAGATTTAACAGTCACCTATTAGGAATGGTGGATCCTGTCCTATTTGGCCGTTTATGATATCTATCACCTATGTGTATTGATAAGCTAGTAACTGCAGTAAAGAGTGAAAATTGCAGGATTTTATGTTTTTTTTAAATGTAGATGTTGAAGAATAACATAAAAATGTTAAACATAAAACTGTGGATTAAATAATTTAACAGCAAAATATCCTTCAATATTTATTACCTTGATTGTATAGCCCATATGTGGCTGTAAACCTGTGTATGGGCACACTGCAGGGCTTTAAAGGGAAGGAGCACCATATGGTTTTTGAAGGGCAGATTTTGCTGAAATAGTTTTTGGGCACTATGTTGCATTTGAAGACACCTTGAGGTACCTCTACACTGGAAGGCTCCAAAAACTGTATCACCCCCACCCCTACCCCTCCCCCTAAGAAATGTTTCAAGGGGTGCAGTGAGCACTTTGGCCCAACAGGTGTTTCAAATCATTTATAAACACTTGGCCATAAATAAGAAAAATTACATATTTTACAAGAAAATGTTCTTTTAGGCCTACATTTTTCATTATTTTCACAAGGGGTAACAAATCCACACTGACCTTTAGTGTAGAGCGCAAACAGGGGGGAGGAATGATGACACAGGGAGCCGACGGACAACTCTTGCTTCATCATTACAGGCAGCTGTCTCTGCTTCCTATGGAAGCAGGAACAGCTGCCAGAAAAGCGGGACATACTTCCCACGTACCAGGACCGCGAGACAGCCACTGAAATCTGGGAAGGTTGGGAGGTATGGGTATTCTGATAGCTTCCTCTGATGATGGTGCCAACCACAGCCTAGATGAGCCTGCTGGAGCTGGGGAATGGATATCTTTGGCTCCAGTGGTGGTGGTAAATAGGCCTAAGAGGGGGCCAGATTCTGAAGCTAGCCCTGTAGGGAGATTGCTGCGCAAAAAACAACTTCCAAGAGAACGTATACTGGGGGGTAACCATGCTGTTTATAATGTTGGGGAACACCATTACAGATAATGCTGCTGGAGGGGGCTCAGGCAGCAGAGGAAACAGTACCTCTTGTTCCTGCCGTGGCATGGGGCCATACGGGAGGGTACTGGATCAAGTCTCCTGCAGGCTATGAGCAGCAGAAGGTCTCAGCTGATCCTCGGACCAGACTTTGGGTGCAGACTCCGAAACCAAATGCTTGCAGAGTAGGGTGACCCCGGTGGCAAAACGTCCCTATGAGCTCTCCATTGCCGTGTACTCCACACAGTCATTTGCATAAGTCTATTTCGGGCATATAGGTTGATGGAGACCTGCCAACAAACATCTCCTCATTGGTTTCATCATCAGTGAAGAAGCCGCCCCCTCTCCCAACTGAGAACCAGCTAACAGTGCAAGCCACCACTCCAACTCCTGTTTGGGGATGATCCAGAACCTGAATCACTCACTCTTTAATTGTGGTCTTGTAGCTCCAGGGATCTCTGTCCTAAGCTATAACATACACAGCAATCTACAGGCCTCAGCCATGTTCAGCAGAGGCCTGTCTGAGCAACAGAACAGAAGCTCCAGCTGCAGCCCCTGCACTAGCAGGTGCACAGCGAGATTATGGTAAAGGCAGCTGTGATGGTAAAGGCCTCTGTCTGGCTGCTGGGATATTCCAAACAATCTCCATAACTGTGGGCTCATTGCCCCATATCATTAGAGCCAAATCACGTCCGCGTTCTCTCCCTGCCATTGTGAAAGATTCCTGGTGTGCATTTCAACAGTACCATCGATACGTGTTTGTTGGCAGGTCTTTTCTTTCCTACTCTTGGACAGTGCAGAACCAACATTTCCTGCTCTGGATGCGAGGCAGCAGCGAACAAGGAACAGCTATAATATGGCCAATTAACCCTTATTTTACCAAAGTGCAGCAACTTGTACAGTTTCTTACTTTTCAGCAACAATAAAGAAAGTTTTAAACATCAATTTAGGCCAATTGTTGTAAGACACAGAAGTTCATCCTGTTTGTGATGCCATTTTAATTAGGGTGACCATATTTTGGTTGTCAAAAAAGAGGACATAGCACGCCTCCATTCACACCCATCCCCCTGGGATTTAATCAATTAAGACTGGCTTACTCTACTTTCTAACAAAGTGACTTATAGGTGACATGTAACGGGGAGCCGGCGGCGCGCTTCCCCTCTGCCGTGCCGCCGGTCTCCCAGGAGTGCGCCGGAGCGAGGACGCAGGATGCGTCCTCGTCTCCATGACGACACTCACAGGAGAGGGTCCGGCACGCGCACTGATACAGCGCGTCCGGCGTCCTCCCCGTCCCCCTAGTAACGAGCAGGCGGGGACATCTGAGCGCTGGTCTGGGCAACCAGCGCTCAGAACATTTATTATATACCTGGTTTTGGGTCATGTGGCGCTGGCTACGCCACATGACCAAATTTGGTGCATATTTGAGCGCTGGTCACGTTTGGCCAGCGCTCAGTATGCAAATGAGGTCATGTGACACTGGCCCCGTCACATGACCCAGTGGAGGGCTATTTAAAGCCACTAGTTGTCCTCCCTAATCGCCTGTGATTAGCGTTACAACTTTGATCAGTGCTTGAGCGACCTTGTGTTTAATTTGCTGTTTGACCCTGACCTTGGACTTGGACTTGGACCTCTCTTTGCTTCACCCCCGGTATTGACGTTATCTCCTGTGTATGACCCGGCTTGCTGACTATTCTGATATTGTGTTTGTTTCGTCTGTGTTTGTCTCTCCAATTGTTCCCTGTCCCTCCCTGTGCACTTATACAGAGCAGGGACCGTCACCGTGGTTGTCCGCGGCCGCCTAGGGCCGACTGAGGCAAGCAGGCAGGGAGAGAACGGGGGGGTATTCAGTACAGGGCGCACCTTCCCTTGTCTCCCTTGTGACAGAATCACAGGCCATACTAAATGGAGCCGTTGCGAGTTCTCACGGATCATATAGGTGACATGGCTCAGATGATCCAGGATCTGGCCGAGAGAATCCAATACCAGGAGCAGCTGCAAACTGCACCCGCAGCCGCTCCCTACATTATTGAACCCCATATAAGGTTGCCCGATCGGTTTGTGGGTAACCGAAAAACTTTCCGTTCTTTCCAGGAAAGTTGTAAATTATATTTTCGTTTACGCCCACACTCCTCAGGTTCTGAGCAGCAGCGGGTAGGAATAATCATTTCCTTGCTGCAAGGGGATCCGCAGGAGTGGGCTTTCTCATTGCCATCTGACTCCCCATGTCTGTTGTCTGTGGAGGCCTTTTTCCAGGCCTTAGGTCTTTTGTATGAAGAACCAGACTGGGCCACTGTAGCAGAAACTCAGCTCAGGAACATTCAGCAGGGAAACCGCCCAGTAGAGGATTACTGTGCAGAGTTCAGGAAGTGGTGTGTCTCCTCTGGGTGGAATGACCCAGCTTTGAGAAGCCAGTTTAGGGTGGGGCTGTCAGACCAACTCAAGGATCTTCTGGTTAGTTATCCTACTCCTGACTCCCTAGAGACGACCATGACTTTAGCTATTAAGCTGGATCGACGGGTGAGAGAGAGACAGAGGGAACGATCAAGTACTCCTCAAGCTGTCGTCCTGCCTGAGTTTCCTCCCCTGAGTCCACCTCCTGCCAAGGTCCCGGAGGAGTCCATGCAGTTAGGAGGAACCTTGAAAAACCAAAGACATTTAAAGGGAGCCTGCTTCTACTGCGGTGAGGTGAACCACTGGCTCCAGCAGTGTCCAAAATTTCCGCCCTCTAGGAGATCTCCGGTGGGAAGTAAGGTAACCCCAGCAGTGGTAAGGAGAAAGGTTTTAGTACCCATCTCCATTGCATATGATCAATTCAGGGGTTCTGGAAAGGCTTTTGTTGACTCTGGTTCTGCTGCTAATTTTATTGATTTTGATTTTGTACAGTCTGTGGGTTTACCGATGGTCCCTTTAAGGGAGGTAATTCAAATTATCGCCCTCGACTCCACCCCCCTAAATAATGGGAGGATCGAGTTCTGTACTCCTAGTGTGACCCTGACGGTTGGGATTTCGCATTCCGAAAAATGTGTTTTTTGGGTCTTAAAGAATTTACCTGCTGACCTAGTTCTTGGTTTACCTTGGTTGCAGGACCACAATCCTGTAATCAATTGGTCAACAGGTGAATTAGAAAAATGGGGGCTAAATTGTGACAAGTGTTGCAAATCTGTATTGCAGTTGAGAGGTACTACTGAGTCTCTTTTCTTACCTGAGTACATCAACGATTTTTCGGACGTTTTCTCCATGTCCGAGACTGAGTTCCTCCCTCCTCACCGGCAATATGATTGTGCCATCAATATTATTGAGGGGCCCAAATATCCCAAGGGCCGTATCTATAATCTCTCTACTTCAGAGCGTCAGTCTATGAGGGATTATCTCATGGAGAGTCTGGCCAAGGGTCACATCCGGCCTTCTGTTTCCCCCATGAGGGCAGGATTTTTCTTTGTCGGAAAAAAGGATGGAGGGTTGAGGCCCTGTATTGATTACAGGGAACTCAATAAAATTACTGTTAAAAACAGGTACCCGCTGCCCCTTATTCCTGATTTGTTGAATCAGGTTCAGGGTGCTTGTTGGTTTACTAAGCTAGATCTGAAGGGGGCGTACAACCTGATCAGAATCCGTGAGGGTGATGAATGGAAAACTGCCTTTAATAACCCGGAGGGTCATTATGAGTACCTAGTAATGCCCTTCGGGTTAAATAATGCTCCTGCGGTGTTCCAAAATTTTGTCAATGACATTTTTAGACCATTTATTGGAAAATTTGTAATTGTCTATATTGATGACATCTTGATTTTTTCTACAGACTGGGAGAGTCACGTATCCCACACCAGGCAAGTGCTGGAGGTGTTGCGTGAGAACAAGTTGTTTGTCAAAGGGGAGAAGTGTATCTTTGGTGTTCAGGAAGTGACCTTTTTGGGATACATTCTCACCCCTTTTTCCTTCAAAATGGACCCGGGTAAGGTACAGGCCATTGTAGATTGGGTGCGACCTTCCTCTCTGAAGGCGCTCCAGCGATTTCTGGGTTTTACTAATTTCTATCGGAAATTTATCAAAAATTTTTCTGTTATAGCCAAACCCATTACGGATTTGACCCGCAAGGGAGCTGATTTAGTCAACTGGTCCCCTGCAGCTATTGAAGCTTTTGAAAAGCTAAAGCGTTTTTTTGTTGATGCTCCTGTGCTGATCCAGCCTGATCAAAATAAGCCGTTTGTAGTTGAGGTGGATGCATCTGAAGATGGTGTGGGGGCAGTACTGTCCCAGGGGTCTTCCACCTTAACTAATCTCAAGCCATGCGCCTTCTTCTCCCGCAAGTTCTCTCCTGCCGAGAGAAACTATGACATTGGTAATAGGGAGTTACTAGCAATCAAGTGGGCATTTGAGGAATGGCGTCATTTTTTAGAAGGGGCATTACACCGTATTACGGTCCTCACGGATCATAAGAAGTTGATGTTTCTGGAATCTGCTAAGCGATTGAATCCCAGACAGGCGAGGTGGGCTTTGTTTTTTACTCGTTTTGACTTTTGTGTTACCTTCAGACCCGGAAGCAAGAACATTAAGGCCGATGCCTTATCCCGAAGTTTCCAGGCGTATCAGCCTCCTGACGTCCCTCCTGAGCCCATCCTGCCAGCTGACATCATTGTAGCCGCTACCTCATCTGATCTCGCTTCTGAAATCGTGGCAGGACAACATCTTGCTCCCACTGGTACTCCCAATGACAAGTTATTTGTGCCAGCTCATTTGCGGTTGCGACTGCTGGGTGAGTGCCATAGCTCTGTTTTATGTGGACATCCTGGTATCAATGCCACCAAGGAGTTGGTCTCTAGGCAGTATTGGTGGTCGTCAATCTCCAGAGATGTTCAGGCTTTTGTAACTGCGTGCAATACTTGTGCCAGGTCCAAGAATCCCAAGACTCGGCCTATGGGTGAGTTGCGTCCATTACCCATACCTGGTAGACCTTGGTCACATCTGTCCATGGACTTCATCACGGATTTGCCATGCTCTGAGGGTAAAACCGTGATTCTTGTAGTGGTGGACAGATTCAGCAAGATGTGTCACTTTATTCCTTTGTGTAAATTACCCTCTGCAAAGGTTTTGGCTTCCGTATTTATGGACCACATAGTTAAACTACACGGTGTTCCTGAGAATATTGTTTCCGACAGGGGGGTGCAGTTTGTGTCTAAATTCTGGAGGCCTTCTGTAAGAAGATTGATATTTCCTTATCCTTTTCGTCAGCCTTTCATCCGGAGACCAATGGTCAGACTGAACGTCTTAATCAGTCCGTTGAGCAATATCTCAGATGTTATGTTGCAGATAACCAGCATGTGTGGGCCAGATTCCTGTCTCTGGCCGAGTTTGCGATTAATAACCGTGTGAATTCGTCTTCTGGGGTATCGCCGTTTTTCTGCAACATGGGGTTTCATCCGCGCTTTGGCTCCTTTTCTCCAGCTGTTTCGGCGGTCCCAGAGGCCAATGCTCTCTCTCAGGAACTGTGCACAGTTTGGGCACAGGTTCAGTCGAACCTGGAAAGAGCCCAAAGGATTCAAAAAACTAAGGCCGATAAGAGACGTTCTAAGGGTGTGAATTTGAAGGTGGGGGACATGGTATGGTTGTCAACAAAAAATCTACGTATGAAAGTACCATCCTATAAGTTTGCGCCTCACTTCATTGGTCCATACAGGATCACCAAGGTGATCAATCCGGTGTGGTTTGAATTGTGTTTACCTGACTCCCTTCGTGTTCACAATGTTTTTCATATGTCTTTGCTTAAGCGTTATGTTGCTCCCGCTGGTCCAGAGGAACTGCCCCCGCCTCCGGTCGAGGTGGAGGGACAAGTGGAGCACGAGATTCATAGAATCATTGACGTTAGGAAAGTCCGGAATTCCTTCCAGTACCTTGTACACTGGAGGGGATTCGGGCCTGAGGACAGATCTTGGGTACCGCTGAGCAGGATGCATGCAGACGCACTTGTTAGGAGTTTCCATCGACAGCATCCTGAAAAGCCGGTTCCTCCAGCTAAGGGTCCGGTGGCCCCTCGTGAAGGGGGGGGTACTGTAACGGGGAGCCGGCGGCGCGCTTCCCCTCTGCCGTGCCGCCGGTCTCCCAGGAGTGCGCCGGAGCGAGGACGCAGGATGCGTCTCCATGACGACACTCACAGGAGAGGGTCCGGCACGCGCACTGATACAGCGCGTCCGGCGTCCTCCCCGTCCCCCTAGTAACGAGCAGGCGGGGACATCTGAGCGCTGGTCTGGGCAACCAGCGCTCAGAACATTTATTATATACCTGGTTTTGGGTCATGTGGCGCTGGCCACGCCACATGACCAAATTTGGTTCATATTTGAGCGCTGGACACGTTTGGCCAGCGCTCGGTATGCAGATGAGGTCATGTGACGCTGACCCAGTGGAGGGCTATTTAAAGCCACTAGTTGTCCTCCCTAATCGCCTGTGATTAGCGTTACAACTTTGATCAGTGCTTGAGCGACCTTGTGTTTGATTTGCTGTTTGACCCTGACCTTGGACTTGGACTTGGACCTCTCTTTGCTTCACCCCCGGTATTGACGTTATCTCCTGTGTATGACCCGGCTTGCTGACTATTCTGATATTGTGTTTGTTTCGTCTGTGTTTGTCTCTCCAATTGTTCCCTGTCCCTCCCTGTGCACTTATACAGAGCAGGGACCGTCACCGTGGTTGTCCGTGGCCGCCTAGGGCCGACTGAGGCAAGCAGGCAGGGAGAGAACGGGGGGGTATTCAGTACAGGGCGCACCTTCCCTTGTCTCCCTCGTGACATGACATCTTCAAAGATTTCATGTGCAGATGTCTTTGGTCAGGATTGTGCCACCTCCTGTGCTATATAAGAAGACACCAGGATTAATAGATGGCACACTCAGAGGTGTACCTAGCCTTTCTGCTAACTGAGACGAAAACTTAAAAAGGCTGCCCCCCCATGACAATTTCTTAACATAACCCCTTTGCCACAATGAAAGCCATGATTGCCCATGGCCCTTCTGATGACCTTCTCTTGCCCCTACCTGGTGCTGCCTGAGGTGATCGCCTTACCTGGCCTCATTGGTAGTGTCATGAACGTGCCTGCATCAGGTTGCAGGCGATCGGCTAGACTTTCAAAAGTGACATAATTTGACATGTTTTCCTCTTGGTTTGGTTGCTGTTTACCACATCCCTTGCCAACAGCTGTTGCGGGTGTGGTGATTGTCTTTCCCCTATTTACTCCTTCCTCTCCCAGTATCCCTTGCGGTTTATACTTTCTGCTGACTTTGTTGTGTGTGGTGTGGTTGTCGGCTGAGATCCGGTTGCTGCAAAATCTGCATTAAGATAAGTGTCATTTTTCCTATTGTGTTTATCCTACTTTTCCCTGTTGTGGTTTTGCCTTCTAGAGTCTCCTGTTCATCCGTCCTTTTGGAGGAATGGGTTGACTGCTTTGCCTGTCACTAGTTGCAGGGTTCTCTAGGGTCAGGTGTTATTAGGTTCCTGTGTATGAACTCTCTAAGGCCTGTTCATACTGGTAGTCAGTCAGGACCTAGTTTCAGGGTTACCTGCAGGAGGTGACCATTTTACTTGTTTGGTCCTTTTCCCTTCCCTCTTACGCTTGGTGTGGCTATACCCTCCACACCAGAGTGTGACAGGTGGTGCACCCCTGGGCACACTATAGATGGGACTATTACAGATTTTACATTAGGAACCAGGACACCAAGTTAAACCCCTGACTTCACTCATTGCTTCTGCAGTCAATCCCCACCGTCTATAACAAATACCCCCCCCCCCATCCACCTTCCCCTTTCACGCTGCCATACGTTTTCTAATACTTTGGCGCCACAAATACTGTACTGCCAAGATCAGAGGACAAAAAGAAGTAAGCGTTTCCCAGGAAAGTCTCCTCCAGATTACAACACTTCATTGTCCTACCCTGTCACAGATTTATCAAGAATTTATAGGACCTGCTGGGATGTCAGCTTCAGCAACCTACATATGTGCAGGATTTACAGGCCCAGCTACAACATCTGTAGGTAAATGTGCCGCAGGATACCATACATAACCTGTATACCTCCATACCCAACTGTATCTCATCTTGTATCCAGGCTAGAGGAAGCCCAACAGGCAGGGCCGGTTTTAGACAAAGTGTGACCCTAGGCAAAATTGAAAGTGGGGCCCTAAATCCTGAAATATTGGACCAGAAGTCCAATAGGATTTTGTAGGCACAAACAGTGGTTACAACCATTGTAGACTGCCATATTATATCTCTTTAGCCTTGACATTGGTATTGTGGAGTACGGTCCATCCATTTTCCACCGCACCAGCGGCAACGTACCCCACCCTACTGTTCACTACCCAACCCCTTCTCTTTAAACGACGTTCCCCCCTAAATAACCACAAGAGAACGGATTGGAATGAATAGGCCACAGCAGCCTGTTTATTAACATTTAATACAAACATAAATAAATATATATATATCTATATATGTATGAATATATATAAAACTAATTTTAATTACTCATATATAAATACATATATATACATATATTTACAATATCAAATAAATATATATGAACACATTCTAAACAATTAACCATTTTAATACCTGAATAAGGGTAGGTCCTTGGAGCTACAAACGGTCTGGCGCATACCAAAAAACAACCACCAACTTTGCCTCCAGCCGCGATCCCAGGCTCGGAGGCACCACCGCCTCTAATCATCAACATACCACTTCCTCTCTGGAAATTGTCCCATTCAATAAGGACCCTGCGCCAGACCGACCAAATCATCCAACCACTTCCTAATAAGAAGGGTGGGGGGACCCTGCCCATAATGAATCACCCCACTCCAAAACCCTCGAAACCAACAACTCCAAGGACCTGCCCCCCTGCCCAGCTGCCATGACAGATAAACTTGTACCCACCAACAAGCCTCTGCAGCCCCCAAGGGGTAAAAGGAACCCCACTCCCAATCCGTGTACCAACACCCACAATCACCTCCGAACAAAACAACAAATAGGGAG
>ONZH01027267.1:0-23479 GCA_900303285.1 Rhinella marina
CTCACTGGCCTGACTCTCCATTTACTCCTCCTCCTCCAAGTCCTCCTCTTCAGCCCATACACGCTCAAGAGTTAAGGACTGAGCACTGGTACCCTCTACTGTCTCGCCGACATTCTCCTCCTCTTCCTCCTCAAACTCATCTCCCTTCTCCGATACGCGCTGAGAAACAGACCGAAAGGTGCTCTGGCTATCAAGCGACGTATCTTCCTCCACCATCTCTTGTGACAAGCGCAAAGCATCCGACTTGATGCTGAGCAGTGAGTTTTTCAACAGGCAAAGCAGCGGGATGGTGAGGCTGATAATGGCGGCATCGCCGCTGACCATCTGTGTTGACTCCTCAAAGTTGCTCAACACCTGGCAGATATCAGACATCCACGTCCACTCCTCATTGTAGACTTGAGGAATCTGAGTGACCTGACTACCAGTTCTGGTGGAAGTTGACATCTGGCAGTCTACAATCGCTCTGCGCTGCTGGTAAACTCTTGATAACATGTTTAATGCTGAATTCCATCTCGTGGGCATGTCGCACAACAGTCTGTGAGCGGACAGTTGTAGGCGGAAATACGCACAGATGCAGCGCACCTTGGTGAGCAAATCTGACAGATTGGGGTATGTCTTGAGGAACCGCTGAACTATGAGATTGAACACGTGGACCAGGCATGGAACATGTGTCAGTCTGCCGAGTTGCAGAGCCGCCACCAGGTTACGCCCGTTGTCACACACAACCATGCCTGGCTTGAGATTCAGCGGTGCCAGCCACACATCGGTCTGCGCCGTGATGCCCTGTAACAGCTCTTGGGCGGTGTGACTTTTGTCACCTAGGCTCAGCAGTTTGAGCACCGCCTGCTGGCGCTTTCCCACGGCACTGCTGCTGCGCCTAGAGCTACCGACTGAAGGCGCCGTGCCCACGGATGGTAATTCGGAGGTGGAGGAGGAGGAGGCATAGTACGTCTGAGAGACCATGACCGAGGTAGGCCCCGCAATCCTCGTTGTGGGCAGTACATGAGCGGCCCCAGGGTCATTCTCGGTCCCAGCCTCCACCAAGTTAACCCAATGTGCCGTCAGTGAGATATAGTGTCCCTGCCCGGCAGCACTTGTCCACGTGTCCTTGGTTAGGTGGACCTTCTCAGAAACAGCGTTGGTCAGGGCACGGATGATGTTCTGTGACACGTGCTGGTGTAGGGCTGGGACGGCACATCGGGAAAAACAGTGCCGGCTGGGGACCGAATACCAAGGGGCAGCCACCGCCATGAGATTGCGAACGGCCTCGGTCTCTACCAGCCTATAGGGCAGCATCTCCAGGCTAAGCAATTTGGAGATGTGGACGTTGAGGGCTTGGGAATGTGGGTGTATGGAACTGTATTTCCTCTTGCGCTCCTGTGTCTGTTGTAAAGACAGCTGAACGCTGCGCTGGGACACGTTGGTGGACACTGTGGAGGATCGTGGAGGCGAAGGTGTGGTTTTCCGGCGGGAGGCGCTTGTGCCGGGGTCCTGGGCAGGGGGTTGACTAGCAGAGGCAGCGAGTGACGCAGGGGGATGACTAGCAGAGGCAGCGAGTGACACAGGGGAAGGAGCAGTGGTGTGACCCGCAGGAGGTGGTGAACGACCTTGGTCCCATTGAGTGGGGTGTTTAACACTCATATGCCTGCGCATGCTGGTGGTGGTTAGGCTAGTAGTGGTGGCACCCCTGCTGATCCTGGTGTGGCACAGGTTGCACACCACAGTCCGCCGGTCATCCTCACTTTCTTTAAAGAACCTCCAGACTTGCGAACATCTAGGCCTCGCCACGGGAGCTTCACTACGTGAAACAGTTGCTGCTGATGCACCAGCTCTGGCCCTGCTTCTCCCTCTGGCCACACCACTGCCTCTTACAACCTGTTCTGGTGCAGCACTCGCCTCCGCCTCAGAAGCACTTTCTTCACTCGGCATATCAACCCAGCTTGGGTTAGTCACCTCGTCATCCTCCTATTCCTCAGTCTGCTCCCCCCTCGGAATTCCTCCCCTAACAACAACTTCACCACTGTCTGACAACCGTGTCTCCTCATCGTCTGACACCTCTTTACAAACTTCTTCCACTAACTCAACATTGTCATCATCATCATCATCATCATCACCCACAGACTGCGACAGTTGGAAAACTTGGGCATCGGGAACGAGGTCAGCAGCAACCTGAGAAGTGGTTTGTGACTCTGGGAAGGGTCCAGAAAACAGTTCCTGAGAGTATGCCGGATCGCATTCCAAATTTTCCTGGGAGGGGACAGACTGGGGGATAGGAGGTTGAGGTGGAGGAGCCAGAGGAGTGCTCACTTGGGTAATGTGGGTGGACTGCGTGGAAGACTGACTGGTGGACAAATTACTTGAAGCATTGTCCGCAATCCACGAGATCAGCTGTTCGCACTGTTGTGGTTTCAACAGTCCTCTACCACGTGTCCCTGTAAGTTTAGACATGAAGCTAGGGAGTGTAGCTCTGCGGCGTTCCACAGCTCCCTCATCAGCAGGTACTGTCTCACCCTGCCCAGGACCACGGCCTCTGCCCCCTGCAGTAATTAAATGCCCACGCCCTCGTCCTGGACTCTTAGCCCTGGGGTTCAACATTTTCTGTATATAAGTGTATGATATAAAAAAAAAAAAAAAATAAGCGGGCCTGGTGTACTGAAACCCACAAACTTGTTCAGTCTGGTTTAATTAAGTGACGTACAGAAAGTGTCACCTGGACAGAATATACGGATTGGAGCGAGTGTGCTGAACTGTGACACACAGAAAGGTTACACGCAGCTGTGTGAAATGGATTTGTATCACTGAGCTAAAACAACAAAAAAAACTAATTTCTTTTTTATATTTTTTTTAATATATATTTTTTTTTGTTTTTTTTGGAACGTGACGTGCAGAAACTATCGTAGAGCTGACTGACACCCTACTGATGGTGGCTATTTAGACTGCGACCCAGACAAATGTCGCACAGAGATTTTTAGGATCAATCTATATACGTGACAGGTAGCAAATGACTTGGTTGTATTCTGTGACGTACAGAAAGTGTCACCTGGACAGAATATACGGATTGGAGCGAGTGTGCTGAACTGTGACACACAGAAAGGTTACACGCAGCTGTGTGAAATGGATTTGTATCACTGAGCTAAAACAACAAAAAAACTAATTTTTTTTAAATTTTTTTAAATTTTTTTTAGTTTTGTTTTTTTTGGAACGTGATGTGCAGAAACTATCGTAGAGCTGACTGACACCCTACTGACGGTGGCTATTTAGACTGCGACCCAGACAAATGTCGCACAGAGATTTTTAGGATCAATCTATATACGTGACAGGTAGCAAATGACTTGGTTGTATTCTGTGACGTACAGAAAGTGTCACCTGGACAGAATATATGGATTGGAGCGAGTGTGCTGAACTGTGACACACAGAAAGGTTACACGCAGCTGTGTGAAATGGATTTGTATCACTGAGCTAAAACAACAAAAAAACTAATTTTTTTTTTATATTTTTTTTTTTAGTTTAGTTTTTTTTGGAACGTGACGTGCAGAAACTATCGTAGAACTGACTGACACCCTACTGACGGTGGCTATTTAGACTGCGACCCAGACAAATGTCGCACAGAGATTTTTAGGATCAATCTTTATACGTGACAGGTAGCAAATGACTTGGTTGTATTCTGTGACGTACAGAAAGTGTCACCTGGACAGAATATACGGATTGGAGCGAGTGTGCTGAACTGTGACACACAGAAAGGTTACACGCAGCTGTGTGAAATGGATTTGTATTACTGAGCTAAAACAACCAAAAAACAAATTTTTTTTTTAATTTTTTTTTCTAATTTTTTTTTTGTGTTGTTTTTTTTTGGAACGTGATGTGCAGAAACTATCGTAGAGCTGACTGACACCCTACTGACGGTGGCTCTTTAGACTGCGACCCAGACAAATGTCGCACAGAGATTTTTAGGATCAATCTATATACGTGACAGGTAGCAAATGACTTGGTTGTATTCTGTGACGTACAGAAAGTGTCACCTTGACAGAATATACGGATTGGAGCGAGTGTGCTGAACTGTGACACACAGAAAGGTTACACGCAGCTGTGTGAAATTGATTTGTATCACTGAGCTAAAACAACAAAATAACTAATTTTTTTTTAAATATTTTTTTTGGGATTTTTGTTTTTTTTGGAACGTGACCTGCAGAAACTATCGTAGAGCTGACTGACACCCTACTGTCGGTGGCTATTTAGACTGCGACCCAGACAAATGTCGCACAGAGATTTTTAGGATCAAGCTGTATACGTGACAGGTAGCAAATGACTTGGTTCTATTCTGTGACGTACAGAAAGTGTCACCTGGACAGAAAATAGTGAGTGTACTGAACTGTGACACACAGAATGGTTCCACACTGCTGTGTGCAATGGATTTGTATCACTGAGAAATAACATAAAAAAAGGGGGTTATATATGGCGATAGCTGCACTACTAGTGCCAGCCAGCCAGCCAAGCCAGGAGACAAAAAAAATGTCTTCTAGCCCTTAGAAGGGCTGTTTGGTTCTTTGTGGGTGATTCCTGCCTAACAGAGAACTAAATGCAGGCCCTAACACTCTCCCTGAAAGGCAGCAGCTCTATCCCTAACGACATCCAGACGGCATCTGAGCCGAGCACCGCGGCCAGTCACTAGTATATTCCAGGGTCACCTGATCAGGCCAGCCAACCCCTGCTATCGACATGTAAGGGCCCCATGTGATGCTGGGTGTACCGTAGAGTCTCCTGGCTTGTGATTGGCTGTGTTTATAGGCGCCAAAAAAGCACGATGCGGAAGTTGCCATTTCCTCGAGCATGGCGAGATACTCGTCCGAGCAGCGAGCACTTACGAGTACCCTAATACTCGAACGAGCACCAAGCTCGGACGAGTATGCTCGCTCATCTCTATTTATGACCATTTTAACAATCATGCACATGACAAAGATGAGTGCATGGAGGCCATACTGAGGCATATATAGACTTTAGGGCCATATTACATATCTTTATTACATTGGTCTGTGATATGGTCTTGCACATGAGATTTACCCCTGGTTTTAAGATAAAACATCCAAAATGCTATCTAAGCTTCACAGAATGAGAAAGTTCTAAACCAGGTGGAGTAGACGTAATGCATAGTCCGTATGAATAGTTCCGCATCTGTTCCACAATCTTTCAGAATGAGTGCGGACCCTTTCATTTTCGATGGTGCCACAAAAGAAGCGGACAGCACACAATGTGCTGTCCGCATCCGCGCTTCCATTCCGCAAAAAAAAGAACATGTCCTATTCTTGTCCACAGCCACGGACAAGATAAGGCATTTCTATTGTGCTGGCACATGGCCAATGTCTGTGTTTTGCGGATCCTCAATTTTCGGATCCACAAAACACATGCGGACGTGTGAATGGACCCTTAGGGTAAATATTAAGCAGTAGTGCTTGGGGATGATCCACATAGATTGACATTTTGGTTTACTACATTTTACCTCAATCTCTTCCATTTTAATCAACTGTTAATATAAATGTTCCTTTTTTTATTTTTCAAATTTGATTTAGTTTTTAGAAATGCAAATAATAATATTTTTTACTCTGTCTTCTTAAATATTATAACCCAACAGTTTTGTTGATTTCTGTGGAATAATCTGCTTAATGTGAGAGTATTAATGCAGAATAATGAGAAGCAGAATTGGAGAAGGTCTAAGGCTCTGTCATATTGGTGTTTGTCACATCTCTGTGTAAAATACTTCTCTGTTTTTGTTATCTTTGGGAGGTTTCAAAATAAAAAGGATAAATTGCTATTCTATTCTATAAAAACCTAAAAATGAAATTAATGGATCCCATTAAAGCCATCAGATTCCATGAGGATCCACTGTGTTAAGGCACATTTAGACGGCTCAGTTGTTGGCCAGTGTATTGGGTGACCTGATCTGTGATGTGGACAGCTCATTCATGATTTCTGGGCAGAAGATCTTTTGGTAGTCAGTTCTTCACCTCCACATAACAAGGAGCCAATTGTCAAAAAGAAACACTTCCTTCCCAATAACTGCCTGCTCACTGGTGCAGTATAAATGCACCTTTAAAAATGGATCCATGTTCGTATAGGAATGGATCTTTAAAGGAGTTCTCCGGGAAATTAAGAAAATGAAAATACTAAAATATTATTTTATTATAAATGTATTCCCAAATACCTTTCATTAGTTATGGTGGCTCGTTTTGTCTGGGGAGCAATCATTAGGAGAAACAAAATAGCCACTGTTACTTAACAACGCTGAGATAAAGAGCTGCTTCATCCTCCTCTCTGTTCTGCTTGTCAGGGAGTATGATCCTGAATACAGCTGATAAGATTTTTAGCTGAATCTCTGTAGGAATGGAGTTCATGAGGAGACATGAAGTACAGAGAGGATGGACAGTACACAGTGTGGTAATGGAGACTGCATATAAGAGCTACTACCCACTATCCACATCCCCAACTCCTCTCTGTACTTCATGTCTCCTTGTAGAAGGAAGTGTGGACGGTGATATAAATATGTATATATATGCATGCATATATATACATATAGATATGTAGGGCCTTCCCCTTTAATAGGTGTACATGTGTGTATGTATATATATATATATATATATATATATATATATATATATATACGTGTATGGGCCTTATATAGCCCCACAGCATGTATATACGTGTGTATATACACAATTGCCCCTTTGTACATGCCCCCTTAATATATATGTATAATGACCCCTTATATGCCCCCTTGTACTCCCCCAGAAGTATATAGATTCATGTACATGATCCCCAGTTATGTACATGTATCTATATACATGTATCAACCAGGGTGCCCCCCCCCTCCATAGCCCCCAGCAGATGGACAATGGCACATCTGCTAGGGATAGCTGGAGACCTGGGACTGGACTAATTAGTTCAGTCCCAGGTACTTCAAAGGGACAGAAGATTGATATGATCTTCTGTCCCTTCTGTTAATTACCCTCAGCGCTCCTGGGGGCAATTAACGGGACAGGGAAACAATAGTGTTTCCCTGCCTCTGTATGGCGCGCACCTCCGGCGTTGTAATTACAAGCGCCGGAGATGCATAGCGCTCCCCAGCCAGAGGATCAAAGAGATCCTCCGCCCGGGAACCAGCGCGGGCCAGCGCAGTGACGTCATATCACCGCGCCAGCAAACGTGCACATGGCAGGAGCACGGGAGCGAGTGCGACCCGGTTTAAATAACCCGATCGTGCTGCGCTCTTGAGTTGAGCCGTGCAGCTCCCCTGAAGCAAGCGAGAGTCATCCCTGGGACAACGAGCAACTCACCAAGCGAGGATCATCCCCTACAATGAGCAGTTAACCCCTGGAGACGAGCAGGACTGGCTGAGTACCCTTGGTTCCCCTGAACCACCAATGATTTAACCCCTTGATTGAACCCCAGAACCCCTGCAATATATTTATATTTAACCCCTGCCGCCTTGCCAGCCCTGCCTGGACTCTAACCCCTGCAATATCCCTGACATTTAACCCATGCTCTGCTGACCCCTGCAATACTCCAGACCCCTGCCTTGCTGTACCCCTGCCTTTAACCCCTGATACCCCTGCAATACCCCATCTGAACCCCTGCAATATACTCCCTTGGCCCTGTAATATTTAACCTTTTTAGTCCCTAAACCCCTGTACCCTTCCACTATCCCACCAACTCCATTAACCCCTGCATTATCCCTCCTCCCTGTCATTAACCCCTGTAGCTATCCCATACCCCTGAACCACCAATACCAAATTTACCCCTGCATTATATCCCTAACCCCTGCAATATACCCCAAATATATCCTTGCAATTCCCTGCCATTAACCCCTGATCCCATACATTCCCTATATCTACATTAACCCTCCATTTATCCCTACTGTAATTTAACCCTTTATATCCCAGGGACAGTTTAGTGTAGGTGAGGGTGGGCTGCAATCTGTAATTTGTGTGTGTATGTAGTGTTTAGTTAGCTGTGTGGGTGGAGATAAACGGGATTGTGCAGTGTAGTGTAGTTAGGTTTGTAGTATTGTAGAATTAAGTACGGTATTGTGCAATAAATCCTTTCATTGTTTAAAATACAGTGTGCAGTGTATTTATAGTAGTGTTGTAACCTGTACCTATAGTCTATTTTTGGTATATCCCAAAATATCAATAATTAATATTCCCTATTACACTCCTCATTAACTCCATTCCTACAGAGATTCAGCGGATTCATATTAAACTGCATTTGGGATTATAATCCCTGACGACTGAGGGGAGATCTAATAACTATGTATAAATATATCAGGGGTCAGTACAGAGATCTCTCCCATGATCTCTTTATCCCAAGGACAGTAACCATGACGAGGGGACATCCTCTGCGCCTGGAGGAAAGAAGGTTTGTTCACAAAAATAGAAGAGGATTCTTTACGGTAAGAGCAGTGAGACTATGGAACTCTCTGCCCGAGGAGGTGGTGATGGTAAGTTCAGTAAAAGAGTTCAAGAGGGGCCTGGATGTATTTCTGGAGGGTAATAATATTACAGGTTATAGTTACTAGATATGGGTTGTTGTTGATCCAGGGAGTAATTCTGATTGCCTGATTGGAGTCGGGAAGGAATTTTTTCCCCTAAAGTGAGGAAAATTGGCTTCTACCGCACAGGGGTTTTTTGCCTTCCTCTGGATCAACTTGTAGGAAAACAGGTCGAACTGGATGGACAGATGTCTTTTTTCGGCCTTATAAACTATGTTACTATGTTACTATGACAAGTAGGAGAGGAAGATAAGGCAGCTCTTTATCTCAGTGTTCTTAAGTAACTTTTCCTGCTGTGTGATTAGGACAGGATTTGTGTGTACTAATAGGGCAGCGGCCATTTTGTTTCTCTTAATGATTGCTCCCTAGACAAAATGAATAGTGTTGAGCGAGCACCTCTGTGCTCGTATGCTCAGATGCTCTGGCCAAGCACTAGGGGTTGCTCGAGTGCTCGGCCGAGCACCCGAGCATAATGTTAGTCAATGGGACTAAACCAGGCACCCCCCGCTCGGAAGAGGGGAGGGTGTCTGGTTAATAGAAAAAGGTCAGAATCGTGACTTCTCCTCTTTTACTCCTTTCACTTGTAAAAGTATGCTAATTAACTGAATTTGTACGCATTAGCGCACAATGTGTACGCATTAGCATACAAATGCGTACGAATTAGAGTGCGCATTATCGTACAAATGCGTACGCATTAACATACAAATTTGTACGCATTAGCATACAAATTTGTACACATTAGCGTACAAATCAACATTACAGTGCGGGGAAAAGACTCAAGCATTGTGCTCGAGTACACTCGATGTTAGGCCGAACACCGAGCGGACCTGAGCGTAGGCATGCTCGGCCGAACAGAGAGTTCGGCCAAGCATGCTTGCTCAACACTAAAAATGAACCATTATAACTAACGAAAGGTATTTGGGAATATATTTATAATAGAGTAATAAGTAAGTATTTTCATTTTCTTAATTCCCGGAGAACCCCTTTAAGAAAAGATTATCAAATACTTTATTAAGGGACACTTAAGGGGGGTTATTTATTTATTTTTCAGTTTGGCTTTACCATTGCAAATTAAATACAAAATATTGTCCTTTTGTTGCAGTTAGCCTAAATCATAAGCCCTCCTATATAGATACATAATCCAATGTCAGTTTATTCATGCTGTGAGAGGAAGATGTTTTCTGCAAGATAATCCTCATGTAGATTGTAGGTGTATACAGTAGTTAGGATAACGTATGACAGCTCTATTGTTCTCTTGATAGACCTAGATAAAGTTGCCCACAAAAGAGCATTACACTGATTAGTGCAGGTGTCAGAAACCTTCGGCCCTCCAGCTGTTATGAACTACTATTCCAGGATGCTCCATTCATTTCTATGAGAGTTCTTAGAAGAGCAGAACAAGTGTGCATGCTGGGAGTTGTAGTTTCACAACAGCTGGAGCACTGGAGGTTGCCTAGCCCTGGTCTAGTCTAAATTCAAACTAGTTTGTTGGTTCAGTGGTTCCTCACCCACTGCCCGTAACAACATGTCTCCCTGGGTGATTTGCATGATAAACATTTTTAGCATACACTTAACATAGTCTTCTTTATCCTTGAGAAACATATTTAGTATACATGTAACGTAGTCTTGCTTATTTCTAAAATGATAATGTTGAAACAAATGTCTTACAAGAAGAAAGAAATATACATCCAGAAAGCTCATTTTGTTAGTTAGTTTACATCTGCAAAGTAAATTATACATTAATTTGTATATCACCCTCCAGTTGTTTGTTTCATTTTTTAATTTAGTTTTCTAGCATTGTTTTTTGAGAATTTATAGATTTATTGTTCACTGTTCCTGCCTGTATACTATGCAGTTTAATTAGTCTCTAAGTCGCTTGTTAATACATTTACGCAATTATGTTTTGGATATAACACTTTATTTCAGATGTTTTGCGGACTAGCATTCACAGAAGTGTCATTTTTCTTTTTGTGTTCGTAACAGTTACAATGCTTTCTTTTTCATACTGATCTCCTACCTTCTTTTTTTTTGTAAACAATATTTTTATTGTTTTTTTAGAAATAAGAAAAGGAACATTACATAGTAACGTACACATTAGCCAAAACATAGAGTTATGGTTACAATAAGTAGTAACAAATACAGCTTCTTTTTTACTCACCCACATTTTGATGGTACATGTAATGTGTTTTTTTTATAATGCCCATTCAGACTAATTGAAGTTGGACTAATAAATAAAAATCGCAAATCTCTATAAGAGCACACAAAAAATGATTTTGTATTCCGTAGCCCTTTCAACCACTGTATAAACCCAGTAATTTTTTTGTTCTGCTTTTTTCTGTAGGAGTGTTCTTTGTGTTATAAAACTTTGTTGTTTGTTTTTCTGTATCAAAATTAAAGAAAACAATATACAACAATATCAAGAATGAGAATAGTCAATGCATGCACTGTAAAGGTAAGAAATATGGTTGTTGGGTGTCCAACTCATGGTACCCACTCCAATCAGCTTTTTGAAGAGACCATATCATTCTCTGAGGGCTATGGTCTCTAGGTCAGTGACACAATGTTCATTGATCACATGATCAAGGCACATCTCAGTCCTATTCAAGTGAATGGCTCTGAGTGGCAAAGAGGAGGCCACTGGAGAGCCACAGCTTCTTTAAACAGTTGGTCGGCCCGGGTGCCAGGAATCCTCACCAATCACATACTTAATAGCTATCATGAGGATAGGCAGGGCTGAGATTCCAATTTTTAACAACAGGTTCCCTACACATGCGGCGTCATGACACATGTTTACATATACATCTCATATATGCAACAAACATGCATATAAATACACCATATACATAGTACACATACAAAAATAAACAACATATACACTACACACACATAGCACCCAACTTTTAAAAATCCTAAGGATCTAAACTATGGAATGGAAGGGCTCATCTCCAGCTGCCAGCCGGTTCTGTAATTTTAATAACCGGTTCCGTAGAACCTGAGGGAACTGGCTGAATCCCATGCCTGAGGATAGGTCATTGGTACTAAACACTCAGAAAACGTCTTTAAATTGTAGGCATAAAAAAAAATAGGTAGACATCTGACAACACACACAGAAGTCATACACCGCTTCACACAATTGCAAAATGGCATATAGGTATCTACTTTGGTTTGGTATGAAATAAAACACAAGTAAAGCAAAGATCGTATTCACTGTACTACACAGTAACATCCTACTTGTGTACCGTTGCAACCTGAAGTGATGTAGATCACCTTTGAAATCAGACACCACCTTGGAAATTGTGCTTCCAAATCATGATAAAATCTTGATGCAAAATACTGACCATGTGATAAAGGTCTTATGGACGCTCAAACAACAGAATTCTTTTTTTACTTATTTTTCTGTTCTCCTGACGGATCAGAAGAATGGAAAATAAATAATGATGTCAACATGGCCAAACAGGGTCACTAGTGTCCCTGTAACAGACTGGTGCAGCAGCATGAAGAGTCAAAATAGTGGCCCCAGAACAGAGTGGTGAGGGTGGCACACTACTGTGCCACACTACTGGCAAGATAGGAAAGCTTGCCCAGGGCAAACTCATCCAGTTGGGGCCACAATTCGAGTTTGGATGCCCAGTAGTCCAGAGGATCTTGGATCTGGGTGAAAGGGTGTAGTCTATGTATGTCACTACCTGCTGGCTGAAGTTCTGCTCCGTGTCCTGTTGAGCTGGGTGGTTTCTTCAGTTGCCGGCTGAAGAAAACTGCACATCAGAAACTGAAGACTAAGTTGCTGCTGATGGAGCTGGTGATGTTAGTCCCCTTTTCCCTTGTTTCTTCCAGACCCATTTGCACCCATCAGAGCCCAGTCTATTGACTTTTATCTCATCGATCCAAATAACCAGTTTCCAATCTGTTCGTACTTTTATTGCAAACTTCATCTGACGCTTTTTATGATGATATTGAAGTTGAGGCTTCTTCACCTTTTTTCAGGTCAATATTCCAGACTTTTGTAATGCGCACCGCAAGGTGCTTGCATGGGCATCTATGATCTCACTATTACGAAGCATGCAAGCCATCTCCACTGCTGTGCTGATAGACCTTGTGACGAGTTGATTTATTGACTCTGATATTTTGCCTGAATGTCCACCTGTTGGCTTTGAAATGGATGGACCGACTTCATTTCATATTCTTCCAACTGTCATGGTGCTCACATGATTCAGTTTGGCAAGCTGTATACAAGAAGAAAAAGATTGTTCCACCACCAGGAGCTAAACAGTAACAATGCAGTTACATGACAAGAATCTGCATAACAACTCTTATGCTAAATAGTTGTAAGTCCAATTTATGCATGAGGTAACTAAGATGATTGTCTATAAAATGATGGCAGTCTCACGTTCAAAGTTGTAGTGGATGGTGAGGTATGGAGCATGAAAGTCAAAAGTTCAAAACATTGTTACCCTTTTTCTCGTCAGCGTATTACACCACCTGTTCACAATGAGTATGATGCACATTAAGTCTATGTATTTCAGAACAGATTAAGTATTAATGGTGAAGCAGGTGAGCATGATGCACAGGGCGATTACACTGAGCTTGCACTGTCCCTTCAGTCTCCATATGATCTTCCCACACTGTTCCTGCACTGTCCCTATCCAATATTCTACCATTAAAAGCTTTCTAAAACACTCACTCAAGCGCTTGCCACATCTCTCCTTATACTCAGTTCACAGTGAAATGGAGGCAACCTCACGGGATGAGGCTTTTATCTAGGGCTGTGGGATCACAGGGGATGTCTATCTGCTGTTTGGCTGGCTGCATTGCATTATGGGTCATATGGCATTCCCAGGCTTTTTGCTTTCTATTTTTAAAAAGTATAGCTGCTATTTTAGGAAAAAAATGTGTTACCATAAAGCGCAAGGAAATTCGTATTCAAGGCCAATTGAATTTTTCCTGAAATCTGGATCAAATATAATTCTTTTTACTTCAATTTGCTCAACAATAGTCCTCACCATCCCCACCACTTTTATCAAAATGTGATATGTCATCATGGTCCTCTTGGTCCCCTCCAATTTTGTGTTCTATGTTTGCACCAAGTGCCACTGCTGAGCATGCAGTAACTACACATTCCTTTCTGGTAAGGGCTTTTAGCGCGTGCACTTCTTCCATGTGCTTGTCACCATGGGACAAAAAGTAAATACAAATATTCTTTGATGAACAAGTACTCTGGAATGCAATTAAGAAATTTTATTTCTCCAGCCAGATAGTACATGATGTTTCCAATTACAAACAAAATCAGCAATGTTTTGAGTCATGTTCTTGTATAAGGCCATTTATCAAGCTCTAAACAAAATACATATATATAAAAAATTCCATAGGATAAGAATGTATAGAGTTATCTTACACAAGTACAGTATACGATCTGCAGTGAAAAATATGTAGAACTGCAAAAAGTACAGGAGCATATACAAAAAAATATAATATAAAAAGTCAGTTGGCTATAATTCATAGGGCTTATTCAGACCTGGCTAGGATGATTGTCATAACACCACCTATTGGATATACAATGTCTAAATGTTATATGTTATCTAATTATAGAACAACTTTGAGCAAGGCCATAATTAAATCCCAACTCAGGAGAACACGCTATCCTAAGAGTTCAAGAAAGTGTGTAATAATATGTCATGCCTACGCTCGGGTCCGCTCGGTGTTCAGCATTTGTATGCTAATGCGTACGCATTGTGCGCTAATACGTACAAATTCAGTTAATTAGCATACTTTTACGAGTGAAAGGAGTAAAAGAGGAGAAGTCGCGATTCTGACCTTTTTCTATTAACTAGACACCCTCCCCTCTTCCGAGCGGGCGGTGCCTGGTTTAGTCCCATTGACTAACATTATGCTCGGCTGCTCAGCCGAGCACTCGAGCAACCACTAGTGCTCGGCCAGAGCACCCGAGCATACGAGCACACAGGTGCTCGCTCAACACTAGTCATTAGTAAATGGTATAATGTAATAATTCAAGGTTTATTCAGTGGCGGCCACATCTTCTCTACAGAAAGAACTTTATAGTGCAAATATGAAGCACCATGCAAGATAAAGACATGTACAAAGTAATGGGCTGTGAGTTGGTAGCAGTTCAAGTAAATAGCAAAAAAGTCTGGATCTTATGGTGTAAAATTACCAGTCTATAGTGTGTCACTTCAGTAAAGGGACATAAATAAAATGTCAGTGATATCAATAAATTGTGATAACAAGTTATTAGTGTTGATCGAGCACCATAGTGCTCGGGTGCTCGGGTCAAACACTAGGTGATGCTCGAGTGCTCTACCGAGCACCAGAGCACAATGGAAGTCAATGGGAGAACCAGAGCACTAAACCAGGCCCCCCCTGCTCTGAAGAGGGGAGGGTGTCTGGTTCACAGGAAAAGGTCAGAAAATGATGGAAACACCACTGAAATAGTTTGGGAACAGCATGGGGAGGATGTCTGGATGCATCTTGGACTCCCAAGTCGCTGCTGGGAATGATGTTGTCCGAGTATTATGCCACTTTTACAGAATGACAACAATATGCCCAAAACTGAAGATAAAATCAAATTTAGAGGAAAAATTGTTAGGAAGTTACACTGAATGTCACAGGTATTTAGGATGTTCAAACGTTATACAGCAGATGTTGCGCAGGTAATATCGCCGTCACTAATGGCAGAAAAAATTACACTGAATGTCACAGGTATTTAGGATATTCAAATGTTATACAGCAGACGTGGCGCAAGGAATGCCGCCTTGATTAGCAGCAGAAAAAATCACACTGAGTGTCACAGGTATTTAGGATGTTCAAACGTTATACAGCAGACGTAGCGCAGGTAATATCACCGCCACTAACGGCAGAAAAATTACACTGAATGTCACAGGTATTTAGGATGTTCAAACGTTATACAGCAGACGCAGCGCAGTTAATGTCGCCTTGAATAGCAGCAGAAAACAATACACCGATGTCAGGTATTTGGGACACACAAACATTGTACTGCACACACTGTGCAGGTGGTTTTTAAGGTCAGGCAAACTTGCACAATTTTTGCACCAAAACAAAAAATTATATATTGCAGCCACATATAACAATAGTCCTTGAGAAAAATGTCGGGTCTTTTAAACAGAACAACTAGCCCTGCCTAGCCAATTTCTATCCCTACACTATCTGTCCTTCCTTGCACAAATGTTATACAGCAGACACAGCACAGGTAATGTCGCTTTGAATAGCGGCAGAAAACAATACATCGGATGTCAGGTATTTGGGACACACAAATGTTATACAGCAGACGCTGCACAGATGGTGTTAAGATCAGGCAAATTTGTGCAATTATTGCCCTCCAATAAAAAAATATATTGCAGCCAGATGAAACAATAGTCCTTAAAAGGACTTCTGGGTCTTTTAAAACGAAAATCTAACCCTGCCTAAGAAATTCTTATTCCTACACTATCTGTCCCTCCTTGCAGCAGCTCTCCCTGACTAATACTGAGCCGGGTCACATGTCACTGGGTGCTATATAGCACACGATGACGCTTTCCCGGCCAGCCAATCACTGTAATGCCAGTAGCCAACATGGCTACGGCATTACAGTGAATGCCAGTACCTCCCCGCATGCTGATTGGCTGCGTAGCAGGCAAGAAACATGCAGGGAGGGGAATCAAGCATGGTGCTTGAGCACACGCGGTGTTTGGCCGAACACCAGGTTGTGCCGAGCACCGCCATGCTCGACTGAATACAGTATTCGGCCGAGCATGCTTGCTCAACACTACAAGTTATTAACTGGTAATTTGATGTCTGAAAAATTAAAAAATGCAAAACGAAAGACCCAGGCACACAAAACCACAGCCATTAGCAAGATCTGTGCAATTAAAATAAGCCGAGGACATGGGTACCAGAGCTCTATTGCAGCATATGAGGTGGCATCATCGGATGCATTGAGAAAATAGAATTGACCATCAATCCAAATCAGAACAAGTCTGTCCTCCTCCTGGTCTTCTTTTTGGTAGCCAGTCCACATTCCCAAACAAACTAATATCCTTGTCATCATCATTAGCTGATTCTTCTCCTGAACAGAATCCTCTTCCTCCTTGTGCTCTGAGACATTGATAATGGAATCTGTGACCACAAAAAAACTATTCTCGACCAGCAATTACTGTAGCTTGTGTGCAGACTGAACTCTCACCTGACCAATTTGCTGCCAGTGGAGTTGCTGCTGTACCACTTACTTCAGGGAATTGTTATGCAATTCTTGACCATATTTTCTGCATGCTGTCTATAGGAATTTTGACCAGGGAGGCATGAGTAAAAATTAAGTGGCACACTTCCACGCCTTAACTCAGACCCTTAACCCATAATTTTTCTGGCCCATACCATTTCTTGGACTTCTGGCCAGGCAAGAAAAAGTTTAAATTGTCTTGTCATTCCACAAATGTAGCTCACATCCACACTTTTACCCAAATTTCCAGCTCTTCTCTTCTACAGGAAGTCAGAAGCCTCAGCAGGCAGTTCAGTTTGCTAGTTGATTCATGATGAAAAATTTTTTTACACTGCCATGCCATCTGCCAAGACTTTTCTCGTCAATGTGGAAATGTGGTGCACTTCTGCACCTTCACTAATTCTGCTGTATGACATTCGAACTTTGGGCCAGCTGTCCATTTTCTTTAGGCATACTGGAACAGTGACCCAAACTGGCCCAGTATCCTGTTTGTGTTCTTTTTAGCACAGCAGGGGTCATGATGACACACAAATGGACCAAGCTGTTTTCTGACAAAAAATAAAAATATTTTTCTTTTGTCAAAATGAATGACACATGGATTTGTGAGAATTTTCCCACTCCTCCGGCTCAGGACCATGAATAACCTGCCTTTGCAAATGTTGCCCGATCTTTCCATTGCTATTGTCTGTCTGTCTACCATCATGTTCTGTATCATATAGCTGTTGCTGCTTTCATTATGCCCCAGGGCCGCTGACAGCCTGTATACCATCATGTTCCATACCATATGGCTTCCGTACAGCCACAACTGCTATTCTCTGCTACTAATCCCCTACTGCCACTTCCATTACCCCTACTAGCACTACAATTACAACTACACAGTCTCCACTACTATAACTATACACATCTACTACTACAAACATCGACTGCCTTGTCTGTTCCAAGCCGTGCTGTTACTGCTACCACTACTATTGCTGCCACTATTACTCTTTCTTTTAATCATCCACACTGCACTACTGCTGCTTCCAATTAAAAGGGAGATTTTTTTTCAGACTTGTTCACAACAAGCCACTCTTTTTTCTGATAATTAACACTTTTGCGTGTACAAATACAGGCAAACATTTTTCCCCTATTAAAGCACAAATTTTGAACACTTGTGCAGAACTAGCCATTCTTTTATTTCACATTAATGTGTGCGTGTGTATAAACAGAGGCATCAATTCTGGACGCTTGTTTCCAACAAGCAACTTTTTCACCATAACACTGTGTTTTTAAACACCATTATCCCCTGGAAGCTTTGTAATATGAAAAAGCATATCACATACAATGGCACATTGTGTTTTTAATACAGTCATTGTGTTTTGTTAATACCGTCAAACATGCATTTACCCATAGCTATATATGTCAGTGTAACTGACATTATTTGCTATTGCTGCCATTGTGTTCAAGAGCTTAGAAAAGGGGGTGAGGTAGAGGTAGAGCAAAAATTTTAAACAATTAACTAGAGATAATATCTTTTCAGGACAATTGGAACAACTTTATGGAATCATGTAGAATTTGATAAATCAACACAAAACGGATTTCGAGAAATTCTGTCACTTCCCATATATATATATATATATATATATATATATATATATATATATACTAGCAGAAAGACCCGGCTTCACCTGGGTACATTTCATCTATTTATTTAATGTTTCTGTGTGTCGTTGCAGAGAGAAAGTCAATGCAGCTGACAGAAATTGATTTTTACCTTCATTTTTTTAATCCCTATTGGCTGCGGAGTGGGAGGGGGCGTGGTTTAATGGGACACGGGGGGGGGGGTAAGTCCTTCATTTCAGGGTGGCCTGAATTATAGGTTAATGCCATGGTAATTTGAGGAAACACAATGGGTAGCAGTGGAAGAAAACATTGCTTTGCGTGGGTATATTTAATCTATTTCATTTAATGTTTGTGTGTCGTTGCAGAGAGAAAGTCATCCTCCCTCCCATCCCTGCAGCTGACAGATGTTGATTTTTACCTTCAATTGTTCAATCTCCATTGGCTGCAGAGTGGGAGGGGTCATGGCCTGACTGAGTCGGGGGCGTGATGTTGCAAGACCTGGGGCGGGGTTTTCAGTCCTTCTTTTGATGGTGGCCAGAATTATAGGTCGATGCCATGGTAATTTATGTGGACTCGCCATGGGTAACAGTGGAAGAAAACATTGCTTTGCACGGATATATTTAATCTATTTCATTTAATGTTTCTGTATGTTGTTGCAGAAAGAAATCCAACTTCCCTCCCACCCCTGCAGCTGACAGAAGTTGATTTTTACCTTCATTTTTTCAATCCCCGTTGGCTGCGGAGTGGGAGGGGGCGTGGCCTGACAGAGTCGGAGCGTGGTTTCGCAAGATCTGGGGCGGGGGTCAGAGTGGCATGAATTACAGGTCGATGACATGGTAATTTATGGGGACCCGCAATGGGTAGCAGTGGAAAAAAACATCTTTTATTAGTACTGAATGGTCGTAGTCTAAAATTAGTCAATTTCATCTACGATTTTTGTGTGTCGTTGCAGAGAGAAATTCACCCTCCCACCCCTGCAGCTGATTTTTTCAATCCCGGTTGCCTGCGGAGTGGGAGGGGGCGTGGCCTGGCAGAGTTGGGGGTGTGGATTATCAAGATGCTTCGAACGGTTGTAGTCTGAAATTAGTCTATTTCATCTAAAATTTTGTGCGTCATTGCAGAGAGAAATTCACCCTCCCACCCCTGCAGCTGACAGAAGTTTATTTTTCCCTTCATTCTTTCAATCCCTGTTGACTGCGGAGTGGGAGGGGGCATGACCTGACAGAGTTGGGGGTGTGGCTTAGCAAAGCGCTTCGCATAGGTGATTTAATCTATTTCATTTAATGTTTCTGTGTGTCGTTGCAGAATGGCTGCAGAGTGGGAGGGGGAGTGGTCTGACAGAGTTGGGGGCGTGACTTAGCAAGACGATTCGAACAGTTGTAGTCTATAATTAGTCTATTTTATCTAAAATTTTTGTGTGTCGTTGCAGAGAGAAATTCACCCTCCCACCCCTGCAGCAAACAGAAGTTTATTTTTACCTTCATTTTTTCAATTCCCGTTGGCTGCGGAGTGGGAGGGGGCGTTACCTGACAGAGTCGGGGGCGTGGATTAGCAAGACGCTTCGCATGGGTGGATTTAATCTATTTTATTTAATGTTTGTGTGTGTTGTTGCAGAAAGAAAGTCAACCTCCCACCCATCCCTGCAGCTGACAGAAGTTGATTTTTACCTTTATTTTTTCAATCTCTGTTGGCTGCGGAGTGAAAGGGGGTGTGGCCTGACAGAGTTGGGGGTGTGGCTTAGTGAGACCTGGGGCGGGGGTTTTAAGTACTTCTTTTAGGGTGGCCTGAATTAAAGGTCAATACCATGCTTATTTATGAGCCCACGCAATAGGCAGCAGTGGAGGAAAACATCTTTTATTACTACTGAACTGTAGTAATAGAAAAACACATAAGTTATATTTATGGTAACCGGAATACCTTTAACAGTGTCAGTAAATAGAAATGGATGAGATCCTCAGCTGCTGATAATTACCTGGTTGTTATGGAAACCTGCCCTCCCGTGTGTGCCTTTGCAGAGAATGGCAGTTGGAGTTTAAAACCAAAGTTCCCAGTTGTAATGTTGGCTAATGGAGATCATATTTTGGGAATATCTCATGAACGGTATGTCCTAGAGAGATGAGACCTGGTCTAAAACCTTCCCGGACACCTGATGTACCTGTGTGCCGAATTTGGTGAAAATCGGTCCAGTAGTTTGGTCGCGCATAGAGAACAGACAGACAGACAGACAGAAACTCATTTTTTTATTATTAAGATATATATATATATACTAGCAGAAAGACCCGGCTTCGCCTGGGTATATTTCATCTATTTATTTAATGTTTCTGTGTGTCGTTGCAGAGAGAAAGTCAATGCAGCTGACAGGAGGTGATTTTTACCTTCATTTTTTCAATCCCTATTGGCTGCGGAGTGGGAGGGGGTGTGGTTTAATGGGACACGGGGGGGGGTTAAGTCCTTCATTTCAGGGTGGCCTGAATTATAGGTTAATGCCATGGTAATTTGAAGAAACACATTGGGTAGCAGTGGAAGAAAAACATTGCTTTGCGCGGGTATATTTAATCTATTTCATTTAATGTTTCTGTGTGTCGTTGCAGAGAGAAAGTCATCCTCCCTCCCATCCCTGCAGCTGACAGATGTTGATTTTTACCTTCAATTGTTCAATCTCCATTGGCTGCGGAGTGGGAGGGGTCATGGCCTGACTGAGTCGGGGGCGTGACATTGAAAGACCTAGGGCAGGGTTTTAAGTCCTTCTTTTGATGGTGGCCAGAATTACAGGTCGATGCCATTGTAATTTATGAGGACACGCCATGGGTAACAGTGGAAGAAAACATTGCTTTGCACGGGTATATATAATCTATTTCATTTAATGTTTCTGTATGTTGTTGCAGAAAGAAATCCAACCTCCCTCCCGCCCCTGCAGCTGACAGAAGTTGATTTTTACCTTCATTTTTTCAATCCCTGTTGGCTGCGGAGTGGGAGGGGGCGTGGCCTGACAAAGTCGGAGCGTGGTTTCGCAAGATCTGGGGCGGGGGTCAGAGTGGCATGAATTACAGGTCGATGACATGGTAATTTATGGGGACCTGCAATGGGTAGCAGTGGAAAAAAACATCTTTTATTAGTACTGAATGGTCGTAGTCTAAAATTAGTCAATTTCATCTACGATTTTTGTGTGTCATTGCAGAGAGAAATTCACCCTCCCACCCCTGCAGCTGATTTTTTTCAATCCCCGTTGCCTACGGAGTGGGAGGGGGCATGGCCTGGCAGAGTTGGGGGTGTGGATTATCAAGATGCTTCGAACGGTTGTAGTCTGAAATTAGTCTATTTCATCTAAAATTTTGTGTGTCATTGCAGAGAGAAATTCACCCTCCCACCCCTGCAGCTGACAGAGGTTTATTTTTCCCTTCATTTTTTCAATCCCTGTTGGCTGCTGAGTAGGAGGGGGCGTGACCTGACACAGTTGGGGGCGTGGCTTAACAAAGCGCTTCGCATAGGTGATTTAATCTATTTCATTTAATGTTTCTGTGTGTCGTTGCAGAATGGCTGCGGAGTGAGAGGGGGCGTGGCCTGACAGAGACGGGGCGTGGCTTAGCAAAAGGCTTCGAACGGTTGTAGTCTATAATTAGTCTATTTCATCTAAAATTTTTGTGTGTCGTTGCAGAGAGAAATTCACCCTCCCACCCCTGCAGCAAACAGAAGTTTATTTTTACCTTTATTTTTTCAATCCCCATTGGCTGCGGAGTGGGAGGGGGCGTAACCTGACAGAGTCGGGGGCGTGGATTAGCAAGACGCTTCACATGGGTGTATTTAATCTATTTCATTTAATGTTTCTGTGTGTCGTTGCAGAAAGAAAGTCAACCTCCCACCCATCCCTGCAGCTGACAGAAGTTGATTTTTACCTTTATTTTTTCAATCCCTGTTGGCTGCGGAGTGGGAGGGGGCGTGGCCTTACAGAGTCGGGGCGTGGCTTAGCAAAGCGCTTCGCATAGGTGCATTTAATCTATTTCATTTAATGTTTCTGTGTGTCGTTGCAGAATGGCTGCGGAGTGAGAGGGGGCGTGGCCTGACAGAGACGGGGCGTGGCTTAGCAAAAGGCTTCGAACGGTTGTAGTCTATAATTAGTCTATTTCATCTAAAATTTTTGTGTGTCGTTGCAGAGAGAAATTCACCCTCCCACCCCTGCAGCAAACAGAAGTTTATTTTTACCTTCATTTTTTCAATTCCCGTTGGCTGCGGAGTGGGAGGGGGCGTTACCTGACAGAGTCGGGGGCGTGGATTAGCAAGACGCTTCGCATGGGTGGATTTAATCTATTTTATTTAATGTTTGTGTGTGTTGTTGCAGAAAGAAAGTCAACCTCCCACCCATCCCTGCAGCTGACAGAAGTTGATTTTTACCTTTATTTTTTCAATCTCTGTTGGCTGCGGAGTGAAAGGGGGTGTGGCCTGACAGAGCTGGGGGTGTGGCTTAGTGAGACCTGGGGCGGGGGTTTTAAGTACTTTCTTTTAGGGTGGCCTGAATTAAAGGTCAATACCATGCTTATTTATGAGCCCACGCAATAGGCAGCAGTGGAGGAAAACATCTTTTATTACTACTGAACTGTAGTAATAGAAAAAACATAAGTTATATTTATGGTAACCGGAATACCTTTAACAGTGTCAGTAAATAGAAATGGATGAGATCCTCAGCTGCTGATAATTACCTGGTTGTTATGGAAACCTGCCCTCCCCGTGTGTGCCTTTGCAGAGAATGGCAGTTGGAGTTTAAAACCAAAGTTCCCAGTTGTAATGTTGGCTAATGGAGATCATATTTTGGGAATATCTCAGGAACGGTATGTCCTAGAGAGATGAGACCTGGTCTAAAACCTTGCCGGACACCTGATGTACCTGTGTGCCGAATTTGGTGAAAATCGGTCCAGTAGTTTGGTCGCGCATAGAAAACAGATAGACAGACAGACAGACAGACAGAAATTCATTTTTATATTATTAATAGAGATGAGCGAGTAGTGTTCGATCGAGCCGGTATTCGATCGAATACTACAATATTCAGCATACTCGATTTCAATCGAGTATAACGGCGATGGCGCACTTAGAATTCGTTTCCCCTCCCACCTTCCCTG